>CM019696.1:47020516-47125516 GCA_009760885.1 Achatina immaculata | reverse complement strand
TACACTTCAGAGATAGTTATCAGTGTATGATAGACGAATAAAGGTATCACGCACGCCCCAATCCCGTAAAATACAGTAGTGGTAGTGGTAGTAGTAGTAGTAGTAGTAGTAGTAGTAATGGTAGTAGTAGTAGTAGTAATAGTAGTAGTAATAGTAAATAGTAGTAGTAGTAGTAGTAGTAATGGTAGTAGTAGTAGTAGTAATAGTAGTAGTAATAGTAAATAGTAGTAGTAGTAGTAATGGTAGTAGTAGTAGTAGTAATGGTAGTAGTAGTAGTAATAATAGTAGTAGTAATAGTAAGTAGTAGTAGTAGTAGTAGTAGTAGTAATGGTAGTAGTAGTAGTAATAGTAGTAGTAATAGTAAATAGTAGTAATAGTAGTAGTAATAGTAAATAGTAGTAGTAGTAGTAATGGTAGTAGTAGTAGTAGTAGTAATGGTAGTAGTAGTAGTAGTAGTAGTAGTAGTAATGGTAGTAGTAGTAGTAGTAATAGTAGTAGTAATAGTAAATAGTAGTAGTAGTAGTAGTAGTAATAGTAAATAGTAGTAGTAGTAGTAGTAATGGTAGTAGTAGTAGTAGTAATAGTAGTAGTAGTAATGGTAGTAATAGTAGTAGTAGTAATGGTAGTAGTAGTAATAGTAGTATTAGTAGTAAATAGTAGTAGTAGTAGTAATAATAGTAGTAGTAGTAGTAATAGTAGTAGTAATAGTAAATAGTAGTAATAGTAGTAGTAGTAGTAGTAATGGTAGTAGTAGTAGTAGTAGTAATGGTAGTAGTAGTAGTAGTAGTAATGTTAGTAGTAGTAGTAGTAATAGTAGTAGTAATAGTAAATAGTAGTAGTAATAGTAGTAATAGTAGTAGTAATGGTAGTAATGGTAGTAATAGTAGTAGTAGTAATAGTAATGGTAGTAGTAGTAATAGTAGTAGTAGTAGTAAATAGTAGTAGTAGTGCCCTAATCATAGTAATGGTAGAACCATATACAGTCTACGGCTTATGGCGTGTGATCGAATCTTGCCCATCATTTCCCATTCGTTAGTGTTCCCGCCGGTGCTGCGGAGTGCGTACATCGTATTGATATTCTTCTTCACAGGACCAGATAAGAGCACTTCCGGATTTTCCCGACCTGGAATGATGATAGCGCTTCAACGCTCTAACATTAAAATAGAAAGTCGGGAACGGAGTAGAGCAATCATAGAATCCATGAGCCGTGATTTCCACAAAGTGTACTACCTGCTGTAGCGTTTTTAGATGTCATGGACACAAAAACAGAACAAATATATCCATACTACAAGAACTTAATATTGAAGAAGGCTGGCTAGTAAAAAGGATTAAACAGAGAAAACTGAAATATTTTGAACACATTAAACTTCATGATAATTTAGAGAACACAGTCTTGGAAGGGTACATAATGGGGGAAAAGAAAGATAATCTGCATATGGATGCATCAGCAGGAGGGCATCTTGCTTACAACCGAGAGGCCTACAGGAGAGCTGTTAGGGAGGCAAAGTTCCGCAAGGGATATGCAAATGACTGACTGACTGCCTGGTGCAAAATACGAGAATCTGAACATAATGTCTTCCTGCAGTCTGGTATGCAGTTATGAATGTGACACCGCGTATTCCCTGCTGCTTGATACGAAAGCATATGCAGAGAAGCTGCAGAACATCGTTAACGTATTAAAGTAATAAAAAAAGTTCTTTTTCAGCCAGGTAGTGGAGGGCCACGAACAGTTTACATACGACAGTAATCTCACTACCATCGCCTTAGAGTCAAACTGGGGACACAGAGGCGTACCTTAAATACTAGTTTAGAGAGGTAAACGCCTCTGAAAAAGAAATGAGAATATCTTCCCTGTACGACAAGGCACACAGGATTACATAGCTCATGTCATTCCATGAATTCAGATCGGGACGATCTGTAAAACTCAGTATCATGAATACGGGACACTTTGAGGAAGTCCAGAATAAGTGACAAGGAAGTCCCGGCAGTCACTGGAAAAACTTCTTTAATACGACGGGAAAATGAAGACAAAAAAAGGAGGAAAATAGGGATGGATTCAGTGTTCCACGAAGAAGGAAAAAACCCAGAACTCAGCAGGTCTTGACAGCGCTGGCAAGGACCACATGAACTGGAGAAAGACGGTCGCCAAAGTCTATGGGCATGTTACCTCATGAGGGTTGTACAAATCAGTTACCCCCTTGAGTTTACAGCAGAGAATGACATACAGAGCTCATGATAAGAGAGAAACCAGGTAAAAAAAATAGAAACCTGTAATAGAATAGGCTGAGAGCGTGAAGAAAAGGCTAGGGCTCATGAGAGACTATGGGAAATAGAGACAGAATGAAAAATAAAAGGAACAACACAAATTATGACCGGAGGAGTTGAACCTGCTGAGAACAAATGAAGTCTGAAGTCGTAAGAAATGACTGCGGGGACTCCAGAACAATATCTCCGCTGTGGGATTTGAGAACATCAACTCTGAAAACATTTTACAAATTGAGACAATAACAAGAAAATATGAGATGGAAGGAGCAAATTGGCCAAATTTCACAGAATGATGCATAGTTAAAATCCTTTCCTTCAACAAAGAAAAAGAAAAAAAAAACAATAGAAAAAATCGTCTCCAAAACTTGCTTGCGACTGCAGCTGAAATACCAAAACATGCTTGCGACTGCAACTGAAATACCAAAAATTCCTTGAGACCGCAGCTGAAATACCAAAACTTGCTTGCGATTGCAACTGAAATACCAAAACTTGCTTGCGATTGCAACTGAAATACCAAAACGTGCTTGCGACTGCAACTGAAATACTTAAAAACATATTTTGCTAGTGTACTGTGGGAACCCAAGTCATGTTCTAACAAGGTCCAGTTACTGTTTGGTTGTTTCTCTGTTAGCTACGGTCCTTTCGATCATTCTGGAGGACAAGATTATGCAGATCTGAAAATAATTGCTAATATGAAAGACTGAGGAATAATGATGGAATGAAGTATATAATTAATGTTTATTAACCTTCTTTTTACGGTTCCAAAATTTATTGCCTTTTTGTCTCTATATCTTCCTTGTTAAACAATCAAAATCATCACCATCATCATCATCATCATCATCATCTGTCCTATTATGTACCAGTATGGCCTGAAGATATGTCAAGAGTTTTGCTATTTTTCATGCATGGATAGTTAGAAATAGATGAGATGAAAGGAAGATTTTTTTCTAGCAGCGTTTTCTAAAAAAGCTGTTCAGAGATTGAGTCACATACGGCCATCATTTGGTCATCATATCCCTAAGGGTAACGGAAACATCTGCTTGAGAACCGCTGGTATACATGATAGATATATGTACGGCGAACTAACAGTGATGAATTAACATAAATGAGCAATGAACCAATATATAAGTGATGAACTAAGAAATGTGCGTGATGAACTAACATACATGAGTGATGAGCTAACATATATGAGTGAAGAACTAACATATGTTAGTATACTGTTCTCTCGTGGTTAGACGGCTGCTTGTCCTATCAGAGTCCGTGGTTCGAATCCCAGGTAATTCTCTTGTGATTTTTCTTTCTCTCAGGTCTCACTAAAATGCACTGTCTACGTTTTTTTTTTCAAGGTCTGATCCTACAAAACTAAAAACTCTTACTTTAACATATGTCAGTGATGAACTAAGATATAAGTAATGAACTAACATATACCAGTGATGAGCTAACATATACCAGTGATGAACTAACATATACCAGTGATGAACTAACATATACCAGTGATGAGCTAGCATATACCAGTAATGAATTAACATATACCAGTGATGAGCTAACATATACCAGTGATGAACTAACATATACCAGTGATGAGCTAACATATACCAGTGATGAACTAACATACACCAGTGATGAAGTAACGAATATCAGTGATATATATATATATATATATCAGTTATTAACTAAGATAGTTAATTAGTTCATCATTCAAACATATATTTTTAATGAACTAAAATAAATGAGCGATGAACTAATATATAAGTTATGAACTAATATACGAGTGATTTAAGATAAACGATAGATGAACTAAGATATGAGTGATGATCTAAGATATACGAGAGATGAACTAAGATATGAGTGATGATCTAAGACATGTGAGAGATGAACTAAGATATGAGTGATGATCTAAGATATACGAGTGATGAACTAAGATATGAGTGATGATCTAAGATATACGAGAGATGAACTAAGATATGAGTGATGATCTAAGACATGTGAGAGATGAACTAAGATATGAGTGATGATCTAAAATATACGAGTGATGAACTGGATACACAAACGTAGATAAATCATCAGCGTTGCCGTTGTTGCTGAAGCAGCTGAAACCAGCCATGATGTAATCTGCTGGACAACTTCCACAAAGAACGCAACATCTTCCTAGTGCAAACCGTCTTCTAAGATTAAAAAAGACGGCTATTATTATTATCATTATTATGAGACCTGACCTTTTGAAAATGTCGGGAGAAGAAATGAAACTATCGTGTTCATTTACAAGTATGCAAGCTTCATTGAACTGAACATTTCTCTTCTCAGAAAAAAATCTTTCTTTTCAAGGACTATTTCGTTCCCCAGTAATTTTGACTGTCGTCCCGAATTTGAAAAATGAATTTTACAGTCGCCATTGTTGCAGAAATGTGTCTCGGATTTATTCTTTTTTTGTGTTCATCGTTGGCTCAGACATCGACGCCAATCTCTTTCAGAAGTGCGGCAGTTTGTCTCCGGTTTTCAGCACCGTCATCTAGATTTTCATTTAAGGACTTGAGATTTGGCCAGTCCTTTCGCTTGAGTGGATTATATAGCTGACCTGTCTCTTGGCCGCTGACAGATGGGTCTGTTGAGATGGTTTTCAGTTTTTGGGGTGTAGACGGTGTGTTAAGTTTGCAAGTGCCTGGTCAGGGAAATATGAGGTTGACCGCGGGTGAAAGGTCGATTATGTGTGACCTTTGTCACGTGGTCGAATGTTTTTCTTTGCGACACTCCATTTAGCGTATTTATCATCAATATAATCACTGGAATAGTTCTAAACTGTCGGTTAATGTAGATTTTGTGATGAGAGAGAGAGAGAGAGATAGAGAGAGAGGGACAGACAGAGAGAGACAGAGAGAGCCGAGAGGAGACTAACAAAAAGAGCGAGAGAGACTGAGAAAGAGCGAGAGAGAGAGCAAGAGAGGACAAGAGAGATCGAGAGAAAGCGAGAGAGAGAGAGAGAGTGAGAGAGCAAGAGAGACAGGCAGAAAGTGAGAGAGAAAGAACGAGAGAGAGAGAGAGAGAGCAAGAAAGAGATCAACAGAGAAAGTGATAGAGAGAGAGAGCAAGAAAGAGATCGACAGAGAAAGCGAGAGAGAGAGAGTGAGAGAGAGAGCCAAGAAGCTCAAGAGGAAGCTAGAGAGAGACCAGATATATATATATATATTATATACATACATATATATAGGAAAACAGAACGCACGGAACTTACCTGAGAATAATTATCCACACACAGGTGGTGACATAACTTCATGATAATTATCCGTACTAACTTGTCAGTGCTTGTAAGAACACATGCGGTCTCTACTAGACAAAGTATTTTAAAAACTGAATAGTGCTTATGACTTTAGTAGAAGGCTTCATAAGAAGGAGTAAAACTGAACAAGTGACAGTAAATAAAGAGTTTTCCTGGCACATAAATGATATACATTAGAAATCCTCCATACTGTTGAAATATAGTTACCTAGAGAGATATTAGGGAGACAAATTAATAGGCTTATACTATACGATTATTACAACTACTGCTACTGCTACTACTACTACTACTACTACTACTACTACTACAACTTCTACTACTACTACTACTACTACTACCACTACCACTACCACTACTATCGCTACTACTACTATTACTACTACTACTACTACTACTACTACTACAACTTCTACTACTACTACTACTACTACCACTACCACTACCACTACTATCGCTACTACTACTATTACTACTACTACTACTACTACTACCACTACCACTACTATCGCTACTACTACTATTACTACTACTACTACTACCACTACCACTACCACTACTATCGCTACTACTACTATTACTACTACTACTACTACTACTACCACTACCACTACCACTACTATCGCTACTACTACTACTACTACTACTACTACTACTACTACCACTACCACTACCACTACTATCGCTACTACTACTATTACTACTACTACAGAATGAGTATCCCTTATCCAGAAATCTCAAGTCCCGAATGTTTCATAATCCGGAGACTTCTGAGAGTAGACATAGCGCCACAAGCTGATAGTCCCACATCTGACCATATCTGAGCACATCTGACCACATCTGACCACATATGACCACATATGACCACATCTGACCACATCTGACCACATATGACCACATCTGACAACATGTAGCAGGTCGCAGTCAAGACATAGGAGTAATAAAGCGTCCGCAAGGAGGAAAAAGACCTCTAACCTGCGACTATGCTCTGGGATGTTGATGATGGTGATGATGATGGTGGTGGTGGTGGTAACGATAATGATTATGATGATTACGATGATGATGGTGGTGGTGATGATGATGATGATGATGGTAATGATGATGCTGATGTTGATGTTGATGATGAGATGGTGATGTTGAAGATGATGATGATTGTGGTGGTGGTGATGACGATGATGATGATGATGTGAAGAGAGAAAAAAGTAACGTGTGATTTCTTCATATGTGTCAAAAAAATGTTACCTTCAGAGTCGGTTAGGAAGCGGGAAGAAGTTAATATCTAAGAATATTGTAACACTGATAATAAAACTCCACTGATATGGAACCTCAGGAGTACATGAGTTAAAGAGCTGACCAAAGAAGATATGGAGAAGAACAACAGAGAGGATGTTGAGTAATAGAGGGGGTCACATGGGCAAGAGCGGAAATAAGGCAAAGGACGGGTACTTGTGGAAAACTTTTGGGGGAGCTGCTATGTACTTTGGGCACTTGAAGGTTCAGAGAGAGAGAGAGAGGGAGAGAGGGAGGGAGAGAGAGAGGGAGAGAGAGAAGGAGAGAGAGAGGGAGAGAGGGAGGGAGAGAGAGAGGGAGAGAGGGAGAGAGGGAAGGAGAGAGAGAGGGAGAGAGAGGGAGAGAGAGGGAGAGAGAGAGGGAGAGAGAGGGAGAGAGAGAGGGAGGGAGACGGAGAGAGAGAGGGAGAGAGAGGGAGAGGGAGAGAGAGAGGGAGAGAGAGGGAGAGAGAGAGGGAGAGAGAGGGAGAGAGGAGGAGAGAGAGAGGGAGAGGGAGAGAGAGAGGGAGAGAGAGGAGAGAGAGAGGGAGAGAGAGGGAGAGAGAGAGGGAGAGAGAGGGAGAGAGAGAGAGGGAGAGAGAGAGAGTGATCTTTATTTCAAAAGGGTTAAGAATTGGGCACGCAGGCCCGTCTGACATTCTGCCCTTCATCATACATCTTTCACTCTGTTCCAGACATTCTACAAATATTCTGTTCATGTAACAAACATAATTAACATTGAAGCTGAGAGACATAAAATAAAATATAACATTTATGTTTCGCTCTTAAACATTCACTCAGAGAGAGAGAGAGAGAGAGAGAGGGAGAGAGAGTGGGAGAGATATGTGTTAGGTGTATATGAAACATGCTTGTATATGAACTTTCTATTTAGACTTGAGTCTCATCCAAAGGATACCGCATTTTGTATATGCAACATACATCTTAGTCTGAAAAACATTTTAAAAAATCCAAAACACCTCTGATCCCAAACATTCTGGATAAGGAATAATCAATCTCTACTATTACTACTGCTGCTGCTACTACTATACTACTACTACTACTACTACTACTACTATACTACTACTACTACTACTACTACTACTACTGATACTACTACACTACTATTACTATTACTGCTACTACTACTACTACTACTGATACTACTACTACTCTCTCTCTCTGAACCTTAAGTGCCCAGGGCACATGGGGCTTCCGCAAGGGTTTTCCACAAATGCCTGTCTTTCGCCTTTTTTTCTGCTCTTGCCCAGGTGAGCCCTCTATTGCTCAACATCCTTTCTGTTGTTCTTCTCCATGTCTCTTTTGGTCTACCCTTACTTCTGCTCCCCTGTGGTGTCCATCTTAGTGCTATTTTTGGTAGTGAGTTGTCAGTCATTCGGAGCACATGTCCCAACCATCGCCAGCGTCTTTCCTCAATAATTGTTGTCAGTGGTTTCATCTGCATTTCTGCCAATAAGATGTTATTTCTTATGGTGTTTGGCCAAAATTTTTTTAATTCTACGTAAACATTTAGTCTGGAAAGAATTCAAATTGTTTTCTATGGTTTTGGTGATTTTCCAGCATTCACTTCCATAGAGTAGTACACTTAGAACATTACTCTTAAATATCCTGATTTTCATATTTATGCTTAGTTTATTTGATTTCCATATATTCTGTAGCATTGCAAAAGCCTGGTTTGCTTTAGTAAGTCTGCTGTTGATGTCCTCTGTGCTGTCTCCATTTTCTACTACTCTGCTGCCAAGGTATACAAATTCGTTGACCTCCTCCACTAACTTGTTATCTACTCTGAGTACATTTCTGTTGTTCACATTTTGCTTCATTAACTTTGTCTTTCCTACGTTGATCTTTAGTCCTATGTTGTTTGCATTCTGGGTTAACTTGTTTATTTTATCTTGCATATCTTTGTGACTGCTTGATAATAGACAAATGTCGTCCGCAAAGTCAAGGTCCTCCAGCACTGTGTTAAGGGTCCATTGTAATCCTCTGCGTTTGTCTGATGTTGCCTCCTTCATTAACCAGTCTACTGCCAAGATAAATAATGTTGGTGATAGTACACATCCCTGTTTCACTCCTGTTTGTACCCTAAAGCTGCTGGAGGTATGTTCTCCACAGATAACTTTGCACTGAAAACCCTCGTATAGGGCTTTGATTACATTAACTATTTTATGGGGGAGGCCATGCCATCTTAGGATTTTCCACAGTGCATCTCTGTTGACACTGTCAAAGGCTTTCTCAAAATCTATGAATAATGCATATGTTGTGCTATGCCATTCATTTGCCTGTTCTAATATTTGTCTAAGTACAAATATATGGTCTATGCATGATCTTCCTTTCCTAAATCCTGCCTGCTCTTTCCGAAGTTTTTCCTCAAGTGTTGGTACAATTCTGTTGATGATTATTCTGCAAAATACTTTACTAGTGAGTGGCAGTAGGGTAATGCCTCTCCAGTTCCCGCAGTCTCTGAGGTCACCCTTCTTTGGTAGTTTTACTATAAGACCAGTTTTCCACTCCTCTGGGGCTTTTTCTAGATCCCAAATTTGTTGTAATATCCGGCAAAGTTGTTTTGGTGTTTCTGTTTCTTCTGCTTTCAACATCTCAGCAGTCACTTCATCTTCACCTGGTGCCCTGTCTGATTTTAGCATCTTTATCGCCTCTTTTACTTCATTTATTGTTATTGGTCCTGTATTGATGTTTAGTTCCGCTTTTGCTTCAGGTATATCTATTGCTTGTGCTGCTTGTGTTCTGTTTAGTAGGGTGTTAAAGTGTTCCCTCCATCTTTCAATTTTTTCTCTTTCTCCACTGACCAGTTGTCCATTTTGTGTTCTTACTGCACTTTCACATCTTGTATTGAAGTTACCTGTCATCTGCTTTGTGATTTTATATATGGTTTTCATGTCATTTGTATATGCTGCTTTCTCTGCTGTCTCTGCTAAGTTGTCATAATACTGACGTTTATCTTGACGGCATGATTCCTTCACTTCTTTGTCTTTTTGTGCATAATTACTAAAACTCGTTCTTTAAGCCGTTGTGATTTGGTGTTCAGTAATTTTTTCTTGATTTCTTTTCTTTGCTCTATCTTTTCCCATGTGGTCTCACTTATCCATTCCTCTTTTCTCCTTTTCCGATATCCCAGCACCTCTTTTGCTGTTTCCTGTAGTGTTTTATTGAACTCTAATATGGACATTTCTGCTTCGTCTTGTAGGACACTGAAGCGGTTCTTAAGTATTATTGAGAATTCATTTCTTGTTTGCTGGTCTATCAGTTTTCTTGTATCAAAATGTATCTTTTTGTGTTCTCCGATTCTGGCTTTCCTTAATTTTAGTTTTATTTTTGCTACCAGAAGGTTGTGATCACTTCCTATATCTGCTCCTTTCCTTGCTCGCACATCTTGTAGTGACCGTTTCCACTTGTTGTTTATTAGTATGTGATCGATTTGGTTTTCTGTGGTTTTATCTGGTGACCTCCAAGTCACCTTATGGATGTTTTTGTGTTGGAAAATTGTCCCTCCGATGGTCATCATGTTTTCTTCACAGAAACTGCACAGTCTTTCTCCATTTTCATTTATTTCTCCGATTCCTTCTCTTCCCATGATTCTTCTTCTATCTTCATTTCCTTCACCTACTTTTGCATTGAAGTCGCCCAAGATGAGTAGCATATCATGCTTGGGTATTGTTTCTACTGTGGCTTGGAGGCTGTTGTAAAAATCTTCTTTTAATTCCTCTTCAGCTGCTTCTGTTGGTGCATAACAAACTATAATAGACAGCTTCGTGAATCTTGAGTTGAACCGTGCATATAATAATCTCTCATTTATTGGGGTCCATTTCAGCAATGCTCTTGATGCTTCTTTTGTTATAATCAATGCTACTCCTCCTTCATGAAGATCTTCTTTACCTGACCATATTATTGTATCTTCTGTGTGCTGTGTTGTTAATTTCCTTCTGCCTTGTCCTGTCCATCTTGCTTCTTGTATTCCTAGTATGTCTAGTTTGTATCTGTGCATTTCCTTGATGGTTTGTGCTAGTTTTCCAGTCTGGTTTAGTGTTCTTACATTCCAGCTGCCTATATGCATCTTTTGTTTAGGTTCCAGGAGGTCTGCAGTCGGGCTGGGGACTTCCAGTGGCTGGCTTTCATCCACAACCTTCATGGGCTCAGTTTCCTGATACGCATTTCTCCTTCCACCTGCATTTGCTTTTTCCCTTGCTTCTGTTTCTGTAGCAGTCTGATAGTTTTTTACCAGATAGGGTTGCTGGCCCTATGCTGAACCCTCCTTAGTCGCCTTTTACGATCATGCATGGTTGGGTACAGTGGTCCTATTCTTTGCAGATCCCGGGTACCACACGGGTAACTACTACTACTACTACTACTGATACTACTACTACTACTGATACTACTACTATTACTACTACTACTATTACTACTACTACTGCTACTACTACTACTGATACTACTACACTACTATTACTATTACTGCTACTACTATTACTACTTCTACTACTACAACCATTACTACTACTACTACTACGACTACTACTACTACTAATACTACTACTGCTGCTACTACTACACTACTATTACTACTACTGCTACTACTACTACTATACTACTACTACTAATACTACTACTATTACTACTACTACTACTGTTGCTGCTACTACTACTACTACTGATACTACTACACTACTATTACTACTACTGCTACTACTATTACTACTTCTACTTCTACTACGACTACTACTACTACTACTACTACTAATACTACTGCCACTACCACTACTACTACCATTACTACTACACTAGTACTACTATTACTACTACTACCATTACTACTACTACTACTACTGCTTCTGCTACTACTACTATTGCTACTACTACACTACTACTACTATTGCTTATACTATTACTACTTCTACTATTACTACAACTGCTGCTACTACTACTGCTACTACTACACTACTACTACTATTGCTACTACTATTACTACTTTTACTACTACTACTATTACTATACTACTACTACTACTACTACTACTACTACTACTACTACTACTATTAACATCGTATAAGAAATCTGAAGGAATTGAAAGAGGAAATTTCTTTTACAAACAAAATTTTCACCGGAAACCAGCAGATTTTAAAATTACTAGCTAACCACTGGCTGAAACCAAGACGCCTTTCACCTGAGAATGATGTGTAAAGCGGAGACCCGTCCTTGGATATGCAGTGGCGTAAAGAAAGACAAAAAGGAAGAAAACGAAAGAGAACAAAGCGACGATGTGTAGAGACAGGCATCGGTTAATGAAGAGATATTTTTGGGATGTTTTGAACTGAGGGACATAGGGAAATATCATGTGACACCCAACAAGGAGGGGATTATTATAAGGAGGAAAACTGAGTATAATGAGAAAGGAGACGATTTCACTGAGTACAGGAAAAAAAAGAATCTTATATAAAGGTGTTATTATTTCTTTTCGGTATTATTCTCTGTAAGATCCTCATTATAGAAGGCAGGATTTTCTTTTATGGGCCATGTTCATTGTCCTTGACCCATCTAGCACACGTAAATAGAAGACAGAAGGTCATGGTCATGCGTCGGCCAGGAGTGGCTTACAGTTTTGCTTACACGTTGTGTTAAGTGGCTTTATTCTCTTCTCACATTGTTTATAACGGCAGATTGGTATCTTTGTTCTCAGTGGAGGATGCTTGTGGTTTCAGTGGAGGACGTTTGTGGTCTAAGTGGAGGACGTTTGTGGTCTCAGTGGAGGATGCTTGTGGTTTCAGTGGAGGACGTTTGTGGTCTCAGTGGAGGATGCTTGTGGTTTCAGTGGAGGACGTTTGTGGTCTCAGTGGAGGATGCTTGTGGTTTCAGTGGAGGACGTTTGTGGTCTAAGTGGAGGATGTTTGTGGGTAAAGGAGAACGATTTTGCATTAAACTGTTAGAATATTGTTTTCCAAGATAGGGCCCCACACGGGGGGGGGGGGGGAATTAGAAAACATTTCAGGTAAAAGGCAAAATTCCCATTTCCACACCATTGGGGAATATTGGGGAATACGGTGCTAGGCCCCGTATTTTCCATGACCTTCGGCACATGAGAGTGTGATATGGTCACTATCACGCCTGGTCGCATTTACCTTCCCAGATTTCTCTAGTAAACATTTTTAGAGGCTGGGTGAACCCTGGGGCCTTATTGGTGTGTACCAGAAGAAAGTCCCCACTGCTGGGACTTTATCCCGGTACTACCGGATTAGCGCCTAACCACTCAGCTAACCAGGGCGCTAATTAGAATACACATATGTTATATTTTTTTCTGAACTTGGTTGACTATTATACTGCATTGAGGTGGGGGCACGGTCCAAAACTAAAGGTTGGGAAACACTGCATTAGAGGTTAAAACAGAGTTACATACTGGAAATAAGTAAAAGCTAAGAGACAGGGTATTGCGATACAAGTGTGATTAATTGCTCATGATTATTGCAATACAAGTGTGATTAATTGCTCATTATTATTTTCATCACCTTTCTATGCCCTCTCAACATGGAAGACTCGCTGCAGTGGTTTTCCATCTTGCTCTGCCTTTCGTTCTCAAAGTGCATCCAGCCAAACCTCCTCTAGTCCAACCCATTTAAAAAATCCAGTTTTTAAATTTCGTCTAGTTCAACCCATCCTTATCAATGAATGTTAGAAAACGAGTCCTAAAATGCTATATTGAACCTATCTTGTTATATGGAAGTGAATCATGGACAATAGGCAAGTCTGCACAAAAATCATTGGAAGCAGCAGAAATGTGGTTTATTAGAAGAATGTTGCGAATCCCCTGGACAGCAAAAATAACTAATGAAGAATGTATGAGAAGAGCTGGAGAGACAAAAAACCTTGTCAGAAAGATAAGAGAGAGACAATGTACTTTCATAGGACATGCAATGAGAAGAGGGGGCATTGAAAATATTATAACAACAGGAAAAATAGAAGAAAGAAGATCAAGAGGAAGATCAAGAGAAATGATACTGGACAGTCTGACGGGATGGTGTGAGAGGAGATCACCAACTGAGCTGATGGCCTGCATGATGGATCGTATACTCTGGAGAAGCATAATAGCCAACGCCAGTCGGTACGACACATGATGATGATGATGATGATGAGTTTACGTAGTTGTCGACTTCTTGCCATTTCCCCTCTACTTTCCCCCTAGTATGGTTTTCATTCGTGTATTATTATTCCTCTTGATATGATCGAAATATTCTGAATGTCTGGTTCTATTTTTTCCTCCAGTTTCAGTTTCTATTTAGTGCTTCTTTTCTGTCTTTTCTGTCCATGGATTTCATCTGTATCTCCATATACCCGCATTTCTTCTTCTTCTTCTGCTTCTTCTTCTTCTTCTTTCGTATGCTCAGCTTTCTAATCAGGGAGTCAGGTTCCCTGCACGAATACTACTGTCAGCAGGAAGTCTTCAGAGTAACCCCAGAGTTTCTCTCCGATGCCTCTTTCTCAGGGCCGTACATGGGCGCTGAGCCCTCTGTCCATACATCCAGGTCTGTAGTATGTGTTCAGGCGTCTGGGGGCTGTGTTTGGCATATGCATTGGGCCGTTGACGCAGCCTTTATCTAGAAAAAAAATTACTGTTCATGCTTCTATTCAGTGGATGAACGAATGATCTTTAATTTAAAAGGTGAAGAATTTGGCACCCAGGCCTGTTTTACATTCTGCCCTTTATCCTTCCATCTTTCATGCTTCCCACACACTCGATTTAATAAGGTATACAAAGTTACACGAATATATATATATATCTGAATGAAAGATTAAACTATGTGAAATATAAGTATACAGATTACATGAAAGAAAAACTATATCTAAGAATGCAATATGAAAATATTACATTCACAAATATACGATAATGAACTACATAAGAAGGAACTGATCTAACAAGATAGCGCACACACAAATGCACATACACACACACAAACATATCTTCAATGGAGTTCGTCTGACATTCCAATCTCGCATATTTACTCAAATAATTTCTAATAAGATACAAGATCTAACAAATTATGTATAGAACTTTGTTCTTTTAGAACAGAACTCGGTGGCTAGCGAGTCGTCGTATGAGAGGCTATTAGATATTCTACGGAGGCATATAGTTAGATGTCAGTAAATATTGAAAAAGGTTTGAGTTAAAGGATGAAGGGGGAGGGAGTTCATGAGCTGTACCGCAGAGTATGCAAGGCTTTTCTTGCACAGATCTAGCCTGGGTTTAGGAAGAAGTCTTCTTGGAGATATGAGGAGCATATATAAAATATAAAATCTGATGACTCAACTTCCGTTTTTACTGTGATCTGTTATGTCATTCAGATATTGAAATATCAACTATGATGTCATTTAGATAGTGAAAGATCAACTATGATGTCATTCAGATAGCGAAAGATCAACTACGATGTCATTCAGATAGTGAAAGATCAACTATGATGTCATTCAGATAGTGAAAGATCAACTATGAAAGACGCTCCGCCGAAGAATAGAAGGGAAAAGCATGGAAACTTTCTGAGGAAAAAAAAAACGAGCTAATATTATTTACGAGTTTTCTGATCTGTTAAAGACACACGCGAGAACAAATCCTCAATATTTCAGAGAGAATAAATGAATTCACAAAAACTGAATACTGAAATGGAAAATGTTAGCGTTTGATGAAATTGAATTTCAAGAAAAGGCGCTTTACAGAATACCCCAGGGACATATTTTAGAGCCGGCGAGTGCAAGATATAATTTGCTTCAAGCTCTGCAGGGTTTAAATATGGCTTTAGAGAAAATTATATAAAAATATGAATTAGAATAAACATGATATATGCCCTCGGAAGTCGTGATTTGAAAACATCTAGGAATTCTAATGCCCTTGAACAGGACAAGACTTTTGATCCGGGCGTTAAGCCAAACGAACGAATTCGAGAAAAAGGACATATTTTGTTGGCCGTGCTGTTTGTAATTGTAGAAAGAGATGACTCTTTCTTTCTTTCTTTCTTTCTTTCTTTCTTTCTTTCTTTAAAGCATATTCTTCAAATCTGGACTGTCGTGTTCTGACTTGTAAAATAATTTCTCTCTTTTGTCCAGCATCGCTTAGAACCTATTCATCTCTTTTCTTTGTACTCTCGTCATTTTTCTTGTGAACCATATCCCCGCAGTTTCCAGTAGATTTTGAATGCTCTTTGTTATCGTCCGTTTTCTACATAAAGAAAACCAGTATGGCCAACTTCTTATCTGAATTTCAGCTTGAAATTAGAAGACGCAAGAGCAAATAAGCTGAACCTTGTACCACGAATATTGGCTGCTGGTACTAAGACTGGCTGTGCGAATTCAACATTGTTAGAATCAGCTGGGAGAGGAGCCTAGTCAGCAAGATGGTTTTCGGCAAAATCAGCAGGAGCTGGTATCTGGATCTATAATATTGACACTTGTGAATTATATTTTTTTGAATAGTTCTATAGTATTGAAGCTTACAGATGCTCTTTGATTAACACATCACAGGTTTCACAATATATATATATATATATAACAACAGGAAAAATAGAAGGAAGAAGATCAAGAGGAAGACGAAGAGAAATGATACTGGACAGTTTGACGGGATGGTGTGAGAGGAGATCACCAACTGAGCTGCATGAAGGATCCTGTACTCAGGAGAAGCATAACAGCCAACGCCAGTCGGCACGGCACCTGATGATGATGAAGATGAGGTTTCACAAAACTTTACCACGTTCGCTAGACCAGAGCAAGTCGAAATATTCACTGCAATTATTTAATTCTGACAAATAAAGTTCAAGATTTATTGTCGACAACATCATTTGGATTGAATCGCCTAATCATTTGTTCACAATCTAAAACTCTATCATATTCTACATACAGCATTTCGTCAATGTTTTCAACTTCAAGATATTCTACACGTGATACTAGGATGATTCTAAACTCTGTTTTCTAAGAGATCTGCAACACGTGGTCAACTAATTCCTCGTCTGCATCCTTTACACAAAGTCTCAAATGTATCAGATCTTCGGCGTTCCTCACGCAGTACTAAAATAAACACTTTTCGAGCTTGAGACAATTTCCGTCTGTCATAAAACTAACTCTGGTTCTAAACTGATCTCCTGAATATCTATTGTTCTAATTATTCATCTGTCGTTACCTACGTCTTCTTTCTTTCTCGTGTCTTCTCTGGTGTGTGTTCTCCTTCTGCTGTTCTTCTCTGATTGTCTGTCCTTCTGTTCTTCTCTTGTCCGTCCTTCTGTCTCTTCTCTTGTCTGTTCTTCTGTTCTTCTCTTTTCTGTTTTCCCCTGATCGTCTGTTCTTCTTTGATTGTCTGTCCTTCTGTTCTTCTCTTGTCTGTCCTCCTCTGATCGTCTGTTCTTCCATCTGGTGTTCTCTGCGTCTCTGTCTACTTCTGACGACCCCCCTCACTTATCCTCTAGCCTCTGTACTTCCTCTTCTTGGGGGCTCCTTCCTTCTCGTGCGCCTTCTTTTGACTCTGGACAGGTCTCTATTTACTAACCGTCCTTGTTCCTCCGTCTTCGGGCCCCCTCTTCTCCAACTGCCCAGAGACTTATATGTCGTAAGTCAATTGTCCAATAGGCCACGCCTCTAAATATTTAATTGGTCAGCTGACCGAGTCGGTAACTCCTTTAATTAAAAACTGTGTGCAATAGTGTTATAAGATTAGCAAGCTAACACATGGCATACGTGTTAGTCTGCGTCAACTCCGTCTATACAATTGTCATTTACCTAAGTCATTACCTTGCTCTTTCATGTCGAAGGTTTTATTGTGGCCTCGCTTTTCATTGTGTCTATCTTTTCTAATCGTCTTTTCTATTCTGTTTACTTGTGTCTGCGTCCAGTCATACTAGAGTCATGGAAGTTTGTTTTTCTACCTTGCTCTAATTTTCCTATATACATTTTCTGTTGCTATTAGATGTTATTATTATGCCTACAACAG
Source organism: Achatina immaculata (assembly GCA_009760885.1). Lineage (NCBI taxonomy): Eukaryota > Metazoa > Mollusca > Gastropoda > Stylommatophora > Achatinidae > Lissachatina > Lissachatina immaculata. Next base: position 47,107,728 of record CM019696.1, on the reverse strand, counting down.
GCCGAAGAAAAAGAGGCAGACCGCGTGAAACTCTGAAGAGGACATTATTAAGAGAGGCCAAATTAACAGGCATAAAATCCTTTGTTGAGGTTGAAAGACTCGCCGAAGACAGGAAAAATTGGCGAACTACTTTGCGAGCTCTATGTGACGTTTAACGGCACGGGAAGGATATAAGATATAAGATAAGATTATGCCTACAATATATTCATAATCATATTCATTAATAATAATAATTATAATAATTATAATCATTACTTACGAGCCCATGCTATAGATGCTTCAAAACCGTCTCTTCGTCGAAAAGTGGTAACATATACGAACTCACAGCATTACGTTGGAAGAGTTTTGAGTTCGCAAGATATATATATATATATATTATATATATATATATATATATATATATATATAATATTCTCGCTATACAGAGAAAAAAGGTCTGGAGATAGTACACATCCTTGTCGCACCCCTTGTTTTATAGGTTGATATTTTCCAATTCTATTTTCAGCAGTTCGAGTTGAAAATAGAATTGGAAAATATCAACCTATAAAACAAGGGGTGCGACAAGGATGTGTACTATCTCCAGACATTTTTTCTCTGTATAGCGAGAATATTCTAAGAACAATCATCACAGAACCAGGCATAAAAATTGGAGGATACAATATTAACAACCTTCGGTATGCTGACGACACAGTACTGATAGCTGAGAACCAACAAGACCTGCAAAATCTCTTGAATAAAGTCGCCAAAGAAAGTGAACAGAAAGGCCTTACTTTGAACATCAAAAAAGACAGAGACTATGGTTATATCTAAGAAACAGAATCCACCAGCATGCAGTATAAAATTAAACGTAACTATTCTAAAGCAGGTGCAGAAATTCAAATACCTTGGAGCAGTAATAACTTCAGATGGGAAATGCAGATCAGAAATTAGGAACAGAATAGGCCAAGCAAAGACTGCATTTCAGAGAATGAGAAACATATTGACCAACACATCCTTATCAATGAATGTTAGAAAATGAGTCCTAAAATGCTATATTGAACCTATCTTGTTATATGGAAGTGAATCATGGACAATAGGCAAGTCTGCACAAAAATCATTGGAAGCAACAGAAATGTGGTTTATTACAAGAATGTTGCGAATCCCCTGGACAGCAAAAATAACTAATGAAGAATGTAGGAGAAGAGCTGGAGAGACAAAAAAACCTTGTCAAAAAGATAAGAGAGAGACAATGTACTTTCATAGGACATGCAATGAGAAGAGGGGGCATTGAAAATATTATAACAACAGGAAAAATAGAAGGAAGAACATCAAGAGGAAGACCAAGAGAAATGATACTGGACAGTCTGACGGGATGGTGTGAGAGGAGATCACCAACTGAGCTGATGGCCTGCATGAAGGATCGTGTACTCTGGAGAAGCATAATAGCCAACGCCAGTCGGCACGGCACAGGATGATGATATATATATATATTGATTAAAAACAACAAAGACAATAAAAGAAAAACATAATTTGTGTTCCTGTTATCTAATACTTCAAGAAACCAACAAGCCAGAAATAATGAGCAGCATACACACGTGTGTATAACAGTACGGTGTCTGCGAAAATCTAAAAATAAAGGAGAACTCGGGTGACGTCACAAACGATGTCACGTGACGTGGGGAGCACGAGGAAACCACAAAAGTTTGGGGAGAGGGGGGGGGGGGCTTCTGAGTCTAGATGACTGTCTAGGAAATGTGGGAGTACATGGCATTGAAGTGCCAGATAGACTTACTGGACTTGCTAAAATAAACGGCAATCTGAGAGTGGACAAGGGCGACATTGCTAAGGTCGCACTGGAAAGATTGCAGGAAAATGAAGAGCGGGGAATGGAAGAACAATGTAATTGTGAAGCGACTGCTCGAGCTGGGACAAATTAAGGGCCCTGGCAGGAAATCTGAACTGTGTGGCAGGAAACACATCGTAAAAGCACCAACATCTGATGGGAACTATCAGCAAACATACTCTTGGATGGACGCTGCGGCATGCGGCGGGGCATATATAGGACTGCCCTCAATGCAGTGTCGCCGGAGTCTGATTTTGAACTTTTGAAAGTATAAATAGAAGAATAAACATGGAGAAAGTAGAATTAGTATTTCATGGTTTACTAAATGTATAAAAAAAATGAAAGTAAGATTGAAAAAGAAAACACAGAGAAAGGACACTCCACTAACGAATCCTAGTTATGAGAACAAGATTTAAAGGAGACCAAAGCTGCAGCTGATCTGAAGTTATTTGTTTGCAAATTGCATGAATTATCTGGAACTGACAGGGCTGTAAATCTTTGTGCCAGGTTGTCACGTGTTCATGACAGAGAACTAATAATTTGGCCACAGTTCTCACAGTTGCGTTACGTAAGCGATGCCGGAAACACTCTGGCCACTGTCATTAATGCCTGATTGCCTTGATATGAAAAGTGGGCTAAGGCTAACAAAAGATCTTTGGCACCAAATTTCTCCAAAGAAGTGCGTTTTAATAATGTCATTTTTATGTCTAAAACTTCTCATAATATTTTAAATAATTCACTTCCGCTACAAGGTCATTGACCTCCAAAATATTTACGGCATCTTGTTGTGATTATAATTAAATAAGCCACAGTTAACAGTGAGTATCCCAGCTACAGTATAAATCAATAAATGAAAAAGATGTTTCCAACTGTACTTCAAACGTGTATTTCAAATGGAAAGCAGACTGAGAGGATCTGAAGGAAGATAACTTGGGATAACTGTAAGAATACACTGGGAAGAGCACGTGACAAACGAGGAAATAACCAAAAGAACGGGCGTTGAGAATATTACTAAAGTGGTGAAAAGGCGAAGATGGAAATGGCTGGCCTATGTACTACGAATGGACAAAACAAAAAAAAAGACACAACTATACCCCCTTAACTTGGGACACCTCAGGGGAAAAGAAAGAGGGGAGACACACAATACGGGTAGAACTATAGGTAGCAGGAAAGACAAGGTTTGAGGTATCCTGGCTTGCTCAAGATAGGATTGGCTGGGGAACCTTTGCTGATGCCTTATGCTCACTGGGAGTACAGATGGATTATGATGATGATGATGATGATTTCATATGTGCAAAAGAGATACACATGTATGCAAGGGCGAAATCCAGGTGTGCACGAGAGAAATACAGGAATGGCAAAGAAATATATGTACACCAGGAGGAAAATAAATGTACAAGAGAGAAATACAGGTGTACTAGAAAAAAAAGCATTAATTGCAAAATAGAAATACACAGTTCAAGAGAGAAATGCAGGTGTGCAAAGTGAAATGCAGGTGTACAAAAGAGAAATGTGGTATGCTAAAGGGAAAATGTCGGTTGGAGAAAGGAAATGAAGTGTACAAGAGAGAAATACAGGTGTGTAATGTGGATATACAAGTACAAGTACACGAGAGAAAAATGACACAGGTATACATTAACAAAACACAACAGGCCAAAGAAAAAGAGGCAGACTGCGTGAAACTCTGAAGAGGACATTGTTAAGAGAGGCCAAATTAACAGGCATAAAATCCTTTGATGAGTTGAAAGACTCGCCGAAGACAGGAAAAATTGGCGAACTACTTTGCGAGCCCTATGTGACGTTTAACGGCACGGGAAGGATATAAGATATACGAATAGGATGAAATATAGACATCATCATCATCATGCATTGTACTCCCAATGGAACACGAGGCATCAGTAAAGGTTCTCCAACCAGTCCTGCCTCGAGCAAGTCGGGATACCTCAAACCGTGTCTTCCTGGTTTCCTTTAGTTCTTCCTTTATCGTGCGTCTCCGTGTCCCCAGTGGCCTACCGCTCTTTCTGTTTTTTTTTATACTAGGCCGGGTAATTTAATAATTTTTTGAGGTGTCCAAGTCAAGGTGGTATAGGGGTGTCTTGTTCTTTCCTTTTGCAGTATGTGGCCCAGCCACTTTCACGTTGCCTTTTGACCTCTTTAGTAATGTTCTCAATGCTGTTCATTTGGTTATTTCCTAGTTTGTCACATGTTTTTCCCAGTGTATTCTTAAAATTTTTTTCTGAGGCATTTCCCTTCAAATCCTCTCAGCCAACTTTCAATTTTCTGATTAGTTCTCCATGTTTTGGCTGCATATAATAAAATGGAGCGAACGCTGGATTTATAGATTTTGAGCTTTCTCAAGCTCAAAAGGTGTACGAAATATGAGAGATTTCCATATGTCTGCGCTAATTTGTTAAAGGCCTGTGATGTCTATTCAGCTGCTGTGGATATTTCCTTCTCGATAGATATACGTAAGTAAAAAAATAAAGATACAAAAGAAAGAAATAGGCGCTCATATAGATGACAAATACACGCATAGAAAAGGAGCATAAACATGCAAGAGCCAAACTGAAAGAATTTAATTTTCCTGTGGCAAAGCCTGGTTGGCTTGGTGGTTAGGGGCTCGGCCCGCTAATCCGGTTGTGTCGGGTTCGGATTCACAGCAGTGGGTTTCTCTTTTTCTGGTACCACCACACCAAAAAAAAAAAAAAGCCCCGCGGTCCACACTAAAAATGGGTACCAGAGAAACCTGATGAAGGTACACACGGCCAGGTGTGATACTGACCACATCACACTTTCCTGCGCCGAAGGTCGTGGAAATACGGGCCTAACACCCTGTCCCCAATCTGTTTTAATGGTCTGGAAAGGGGGGGGGGATTTTTAACTTTAACTCTGTCGAAGCCGGTATATAAACAAACAATAAAATCCATGACCCATAACGATGATGGATAATAATGAACCCCTTCCTTTATAAATATAATTCTTGCCTTTTACCAGGAGGACACCAAAACAGTTAAGTGTTATATTTTTTTTCGTATATTTTTCGTGTTTTTTTTATCTGTTGTGTTCTTTTTGTATGTGATCCTTGAGGGGAAAAAATGCGTTTTGCCGAAATATTGAATTGGTGAATGTTCTTCAATTGTACGTGCTCATCTGACTTTCTACCACCCTTGTTCTGCACACTTTCTTCACTGTTTCTACCTTTTTTTTTTCTTTGGTAAAACTAGACCACACACCTGCGTCTACCTTTACCGCACAGGTGAAGCGTCGTTTACCTGGACATTCGGTTTTGGTACTCCATTGCTCAAGAGTTAACAGAGGTAAAGCGTCGAGACAATAAATGCAAAGAAAAAAATGAATCGTGTAATTCAATGTTTATATATATATATAACAATACTGCTCACGTAAACATTTGCCTTTTCAGGATCTTATTTTTAGAATTACTCAGAGTTCATTTGGACAGTGAGTTAACTATATGAAATCTCCCCCCCCCCTTTTCTCTCTTTCTCTCTCCCCCCCCCCACCTTTTTCCCCTTCTACCAAACCCCCCACCCCCACCCATCCCCACACCCCAGGGGGGGGAGATAACAATTATACTGAATTATCAATCTGACATATCTAATTAGAAAACAGAAAAGTCATTAGCATGATCATTAACGTTATCAATTCCTCTTCTACCAGCTATTACTGCAGAACAGTTCTAGACGTACGGGCTAGAGAAGATGTGAATTCCTTGTCGCTGTTTTTCTTTCGCTTCTTGTACGTGCTGAGGAGTTTTTTCGATAAACTTGACAGAACATCGTGGATTCCCGAAGAAGTAATTAACATTTTCATGTCTTTTGCCAAAACTTTTTCCAGACCAGATAGTTGTGGTATCTTAGTTCTGGGTTATTTTAGACAAATTACTTGTGGTCTTCCAGTTTTCTAAGTTATTTTAGACAAATTACTTGTGGTCTTCCACTTTTCTAAGTTATTTTAGACAAATTACTTGTGGTCTTCCAGTTTTCTAAGTTATTTTAGACAAACTTATTTGTGATATTACAGTTCTAAGTTATATTAGACAAATTACTTGTGGTCTACTAATTATTTGAGACGAACTATTTGTGGTCTTTGGCGAAGTGGTTAGTGCACTGGTCTCTCATGGCGAAGGTCGGGGGTTTGAATCCGGCCGGGGCCACCCCAGTCACCCAGCTGTAGAAACGGGTACCCGACTTCTTCTGGAGTTGGGGAATGAAAGGCGGCCAGGCGTGATACTGACCATATCACCCTCTAATGTGCTGACAGGTCAAGGAAAATATAGGTATTAACACCATATCCCTATGTGCCTCTAAGGCATGACAGGATTACCTTTACCTTTAGCTTTGGTTTTATATGCTTTAAACAGAAGTGTGTTTTTAGAATAAGCAACTTTTAGTAGGAAATATATACAAAAATAGTATTTGGGTTAATTATTAACCCTGGGATTAAAATACGTGTTACAAACTTCGTAAAAGAATCGAAGTACAAACAAGATAGAAAAAATTATTTTTTTTGTTTTGCACGTCAAAACAGGTAAATTAGTATGCACGTGCAGTAATGGACAGGAAGGCTCAACGTTCGTTTAACAAAACGGGTAAGTTGGACTCCATTGCAGGCACACGGGAACAATAAGGGACTGGAAGGGATTCATGCGCATTTAGGACTGACTATATTATTAGTCTAGCTACTTAGCCACCTAAGACGTATAACTAGTTCATGCTTTTATGATTAGTTCATGCTTTTATAATTAGTTCACGGTTTTTATAACTAGTTCATGTTTTTAGAATTAATTCATGTTTTTATAATCGGTTCAATGTTTTCAAGATTAGGTAATGTTTTTTACACTTAGTTCGTTTTTTTTAAATAATTAGTTCATGGTTTTATAATTAGTTCCTGCTTTTGTAATTAGTTCATTTTTCTATGATTAGTTCATGTTTTTATAATTAGTTCATGCTTTTATAAGTAGTTCATGTTTTTATGATTAGCTCGTGTTTCTATAATTAGTTCATGCTTTTATGAAAAGCCCATGTTTTTAATTAGTTCATGTTTTTCAACTAGTTCATGTTTTTACGATTAGCTCATGTTTTATGAATGGCTCATGTTTTTATAGTTAGTTAATGTTTTGATAATTCGTTCATGTTTTTATGATTAGCTCATGTTTTTATAATTAATTCATGTTTTTACGAATTAAAGGATTTAAATTAGAGGATTAAAGAGAGAAAACTTAAATATTTTGGACACGTTAAACGTCATGATAATCTAAAGTAGACCGTCTTAGTAGGGTACATAGTGGGAAAAAGAGAGGAAGACCAAGGCGAAGATGGCTGCAAGACATCGTTGATAATCTGCAAATGGATGCATCATCAGCAGGCCATCTTGCTCACAACCGAAAGCTTACAGGAGTGCTGTTAGGGAGGTAAAGTTCCACAAGGGACATGCAAATGAATGGATGAATGAATGTTATGAATAGCTCATGTTTTTATACTTAGTTCATTTTTTTATAATTAGTTCATGTTTTTGGGATTAGCTCATGTTTTTATAATTAATTCATGTTTGTATGATTAATTCACGAGTTTCTGATTAGTTAAATGTTTTAATGATTAGTTCATGATTTTATGATTAATTCATTTTTTATGATAAATTAATATTTTTATGATTAATTCCTGGTTTTATGATTTGTTGATTTTTTTGTTGTAATGAGTTTATATTATTGGATCCATCTCAGAACTGAGTAGTCTGGACGTTGTATAGTACGGAATTAAATAAAGACGACATATTACGTTCCTCTTTTAAGATTATTAAGAGGACGAAGAAGAAAAAGAATAAGAAGATAATGATAAAGAAGAAGACAATGAAGAATATGTTGAAGAATAATAGGATTGCGAGTAAAAAGATCTTGATAATAATGACGAGGACGATTATTATGATAATGACAGTGATTGTGATGATCATAAAGAAAAAAGATAAAGGTGATAAAGAAACAGAAGAAGACGCAGAAGAAGAAAGAGAAGATTATGATGACGATGATCATGATAAAGAAGAGTGGGAGATTAAGAAGAAGATCCTGATGACAAAGAAGATGACGAACTGGTTAATATGATGAATTAAAAAAATGATGATGATGATGATGATGATGCTATCGATGATGATATTGAAGATGAGGGACGTCTAAAGCGGACTGAAACGACTTCATTAGTCTGTCACCCGACATAGGATCTGTGTATGTTATGACAGACAGGTCAGGTAATTCAAGACTACGCCTGTCTGTACAGGCAGAGGAAGATATTTGATATATGATATTCCCGGAGACGTTGTCCAGGCTTCGAATATCACTCCCTGGAGTTGTTATTTTAGGATGATTGATCAACTGTTGATTAAATGGCATACTCTGCGGTCGGTCTCACAACGATCTTGCAGGGCATCAGTGTGGATTCTGAGCAGATTAGTTCTAATGGTTTATGTTGTTGGTCATCATCACTGCAGCCTGGACATGTCCATAGGTGCTCAGAACCACCCTCCCCCCCGTCCTCCCCCAGATATGTCCATCAGTTTCCTCCGGGTGATACTGGACCGTCCTGTGTTGGTTGACGAGTCCCTTCGCGAGTCATGTATGCCTTTTCTTCCTGGTCGTGCCAGTATGTACTCCCTGACTCCCTGCTCGCTCTCTTTCCTCTCTCCCCTCTCTCTGTGTCTCTCTGTGTGTCTGTCTCCTCTCTCTCTCTCTGTCTCTCTCCTCTCCTCTCTCTCTTCTCTCTGTCTCTCTGTGTCTCTCTCTTCTCTCTCTATGTCTCTCTCTGTCTCTCTCCTCTCCTCTCTCTCCCTCTCTGTCTCTCTCTGTGTCTCTCTCCTCTGTGTCTCTCTCTGTGTTTCTCTCCTCTCTGTCTCTCTCTGTGTCTCTCTCCTCTCTGTCTCTCTCTCCACTCTCTGACTCTCTCTGGGTATCTCTCTACTCTCTCTGTCTGTCCGTCTTTGTTTCTCTCTACTTTCTCTGTCTCTCTCTGTGTCTGTGTCTCCTATCTCTCTGTCTCTCTCTGGGTATTTCTCTACTCTCTCTGTCTCTCTCTGTGTCTCTCTCTACTCTATCTCTCTCTATCTGTCTGTCTCTCCTGTTGCATCGTGTCGGGCCGGGTCGGGTCATGTTGGGTCGGGAGAGGGTTTGGTTGGGTCGGGTCGGGAGAGGGTTGGGTCAGGTCAGGAGAGGATTGAACTGTTTTTTATTCACTCCCTGAGTGGAGCTGAAAAAAAAGCTACAGACTTGCAGTACTTCTTTATCAGAATCCACCACCATGGGGATTGTGGCGATCCCTGCCCCGTTAGTCAGTCTTGACCTATTACTAGGGACACCAACGGAGAGGTGGGACAGCGTCTTGGTCGACTATGGTTCATGAACCCTGACACTGATTTCATGTTACAGGACAAAAAATGTGTTCAAATATTCAAGTGAACTCTTCACTCAACGATGAACAAATCCATGCTCGCTCCTGTCTCTTTTTGTGAAGGACTACATCAACACACTGCACGCACTCCGTTGCACCAGCGAGAACTCTGAGGAGCGGAAGATGGTTTGCGGGATTCAACACCCCCCCCCCCCCAATCTGAAGTCTGAAATTCATGGGAAGACCCCACGAAAATCGATTCGGCCAGTCCTGCTTACTGAAGACCTTCAACTCTGAGGGCAAAACTAAGAGGAGATTATGAAGTTAGTTAGTTAGTCGATGGATCAACCTCACTGCACGTCGGACAATTAGTCATAAGCGCTCCGGATCAACCTCACTGCACATCTGACAGTTAGTCCATAAGCGCTCCGGATCAACCTCACTGCACATCTGACAGTCCATAAGCGCTCCGATATTATCTTCAGTGCTTCCAGCAGTGTTTGGCCGCTGACGAGATTATGAAGAAGTCCTAAAAATTAATTTTCCAGAACCAGGAGAAAAATTTAAAAAATACATTATAGAAAAAATGATAATGAACATTATACTCACGTGGGTGAATATAATGTGAGTGGGCGAATATAATGTGAATGGGCGAATATTTTGAAGATCATCTACAGTTGGTTTCCCCACAGAGGCACATCACAGGCAAAAAAAAAGAGCTCGTTTGACAGAAATCTCGCTTTATCTTCAAACGTTTTGGACATTTCTTTCACGAGCATATATAAGTGTCACGCATATTTATCAGCAAGGATTGTATTCAGTCAAGCAGTTATCACCAAGGATTGCATTCGGCCAAGCATTAGTCAATTTAGAACTTTCTGCTGTTGGAATTGGCCAGCGTTTCAACGAAATTGATTAAATGTTAACAAGGAACTGTGTGTACATTTGAAGAAGTATTTTTTATTGAATCTTTTTTGTCGGTAAACGACAGCTCTGAAATATGATCTTCCAGCGAATGAAAGTATAGAAAAAAAAATCACTGCTGTGGAAAGGAAGAGGCAGGAGAGACGTTGGAATATTAGATCTTTCAATCTCTTGTGTGGCTATCCATGTTTAATATTGGAATGGCGTTCAATTGAGTCCTTTAAATGAGTTTGTCTGACGGTCAATGGAGGTGTCTTCTATAGCCTTTGATCCACTTCCGCTGTGAATCAGAGGTGGACATACAGTTCTTAGCAGTTTCTGCTCTGGGCAATCTCTGGAATATTTAACGCAGGGCAAACAAATCAAATTCCGCAGATATTCCTCCCCACAGAATGATGAGAGATGGAGAGATAAAGAAATAGATAAGAGATGTATACAGAGAGAAGGAGCCATCGAACATACTTTATTTTCAAAGTATGTTCAAAAGGGTGAAGAACTGTCCAGTCTGACCTGTCTAACATTTTGTCATTCGGCCTTCATCTGTGGCAAACATATGGTGTAATACAAGTGTACTAAAAACATAAGAGAAATGGGGATTCCGGAGGTAAAGCTGGTTAGAGGTAGACAGAGGTGTGTCTACGATTCAGTTTTACATATACATATACATATATATATATATATATATATATATATATATAGACAGAGAGAGAGAGAGAGAGAGCATAGAAAAGAGGGCAATAACAAGAGTGATTAAGACATCTGCTGAAATATTGGGTTGTTGTATGTTGTTATATGTTGTTATATGTTGTTATATGTTGTTATATGTGCTCATCATGTTTTCTGCCGCTAGTGTTCTAGATTGCTTTTTCCACTCTTTCTATCTTTTTGCAAAACTTCAGACAGACAGACAGACAGACAGACAGACAGACAGACAGACAGACAGACAGACAGACAGAATGAATGAATGAATGAATCTTTATTTTTAAAGGGTGAAGAATTGGGCACGCAGGACCGTCTCACACTCTGCTTTCATCACTCCATCTTTCATTCTTCCCACACACTCGATTTAATACAAGTATACAAATTACATTAGGAAAAAAACGTATCAGAAGAGTGTAAGATTAAACTATTACATCCAAAGTAAAAGAGAAGAAGTAATTAACCTAATAAAATACCACTCACACACACATACACGAGCACACACTGACATATACATAATCAAAAATACATTGTCAGTACAGATCTTCTAACATATGTTTTTTTAAACAAAAATTAAAATAATTTCTAACAATATCTAACAAGTTACTTTCCGAACTACGCCATTTTAGTACATGATGGCTGGCTAGTCATGGGTTGAGAGAGTGTTGGTTATTCTATGGAGGCATATAATTACAAGCAAGTAAATAATGAAACAGGTTTGAGTTAAAGGATGATGTATTACTAATGGATTTTAAATGGTAGGGGAGGGTGTTCCAGAGCTGTACTGCAGAGTATGCAAGGCTTTTCTTTTAAAGATTAATCCTGGGTTTAGGAAGAAGACAGTTTTTTAAACTCTGGCTATGTTTAGTGTTATACGTAAACAGTGACCACAAGTAAGGCGGAGCATTGTGCGACAGAATTCTGTGGAAAAACTTAACTTTGTTAAAAATGACTCTATATTTGAAGGGTAGAATTTTGAGTTGTTTGTGCTGATCTACAGTCTGTACTGGGTGTTTGTGCTGATCTACAGTCTGTACTGGGTGTTTGTCACAAATCAGATTTAATACTCGTTTGTGAAGTGAGTGGAGCCTTTTTGCGTTTGCGACTGAGCATCCATCCCAGACTGTGGAATAGTAATCTAAGTGTGTTTGTATGTGTGATATGTAGTATATCTTTCTTGTGTCTTCAGACAGACAGACAACATAGATAGATAGATAGGTAGGTAGATAGATAGATAGATAGATAGATAGATAGATAGATAGATTGATAGGTATGTAGGTAGTTATTTAGTTATTAGGTAGGTATGTAGGTAGGTAGATATGTAGGTATGTAGGTAGGTAGATATGTAGGTATGTAGGTAGGTATTTAGTTATTAGGTAGGTATGTATGTATGTAGGTAGGTAGATATGTAGGTATGTAGGTAGGTAGGTAGATATGTAGGTATGTAGGTAGGTAGGTAGGTAGATATGTAGGTATGTAGGTAGGTAGATATGTAGGTATGTAGGTAGATATATAGGTATGTAGGTAGGTAGGTAGATATGTAGGTATGTAGGTAGGTAGGTAGATATGTAGGTATGTAGGTAGGTAGGTAGATATGTAGGTATGTAGGTAGGTAGATAGATATGTAGGTATGTAGGTAGGTAGGTAGATATGTAGGTATGTAGTAGGTAGGTAGATATGTAGGTATGTAGGTAGGTAGGTAGATATGTAGGTATGTAGGTAGGTAGGTAGGTAGTTAGGTAAGTAAGTAGGCTGTAGAAGACACCTACTGACCGCCAAACTCATTTATAGAACTCAGTTGAACGCTGTTCCAATATTAAACACGAATTAAACATGGACTGTGATTAAATACACAAGAGATTGAAAAATGTGCCTAGTAGTACAATAACACACACGAGTAAGTTTTAAAATGACAAACATTTTCCTTTTAGCCTCTGACCTACGCATTCAAAATCAGACATAAGAATATTAAATATACGACATGCAGTTACTGTCACATTCACAAACATTCACGAACATTTACGAACATTTACGAACATTCACGAACATTTACGAACATTCACGAACATTCACGAACATTTACGAACATTCACGTATTAATGAGATGTATAATAAATGAGGACTGAGGTAAAACTGGTTCTAGTAATGAACGTAGACAGAGGTCTACGGTTCAGTTTTGCAAAAAGATAGAAAGAACGAGGAAAGTGGGCAGAAATATGAATGGCAGAAAGTAAGATGATACTTGTAAAGGACTTTTTTCTGCTCAATTATTGGATTGTTGTATGCTCTTCATTTGTACGTGCTCATTCAAACAGAGTTCATTCAGAAGCAGATGGACAGATCACCAGACAGACAGACAGATATGCATCTAAACAGACAGATAAAGAAAAATAGACAACTAAGCAAACAGGCAGACAGATTGACTGATTGATTGAACATTATTTGCAAAGGGTTAAGAACTAGGCACTCAGTCACGTCTGATATTCTGCCCTTCATTATACACCTTTCTCTCTGGTCCAGACATTCTACATCAGATAGTACAGATATGTTATGCGCATAACAAACATGATTAAAACTGAAATAACAAGGCTGAAATAACGAAGCTCTTAAGTTTCATTCTTACTCACATTTCTCAGCGCACAGAAATAACGACATATGCAGCAAAGGGATTTTCCTAGACTGGCACATTAACGAGTGTTTAATCAAATTACTATGCATTAGGAGAATTTAGTATGAAAACATATCATTTACATTCAACGCTTGACATAAGAGTTAACAGACAGACAGACAGACAGACAGACAGACAGACAGACAGACAAGCAGGCAGGCAGACAGACAGACAGACAGGCAGACAGACAGACAGGCAGGCAGGCAGACAGGCAGGCAGGCAGACAGACAGACAGACAGACAGGCAGACAGACAGACAGACAGGCAGGCAGGCAGGCAGGCAGACAGACAGACAGGCAGGCAGGCAGGCAGAGCAAATTGAAGGAACTGCTCTGAAAGTGATTCATAATGCTGGTCACCACAAGATTATTAATGACCCGTGCTAGCACTGTCCTCTTTGTTGTCCGCGTTAGTCGCTTTCCTTGGCTACCCGATCACAGAGTCCATCAAATTTTCATGGACCTAGTTTCTAGTTTCGCTGTAATTGTATTAATTATTCACACGAGACCTCTAATTGTCCATGCACAATGAATTCTAGAAGAGGCCTTCAGTGACCTCTGTCAGTTGTTTTCTTGCAGAATCTTTTCTGGCGTTTCTTGGTTTTCTAGTATTGTCCTTCCAATGTCATTTTTGTTTTCCATCCATCCATCCATCCATCCATCCATCCATCCATCCATCCATCCATCCATCCATCCATCCATCTCAAGACAGCCAACAGGAAACTGTCTACGGGTTTTCTTTAAAATGTGGGGTCACCTTGTATTATTTTCTTCTTTCGGTGTTTATAATCAATGTTTTCATCAAGGCTTTCGAAGAAGCAAGATGCTATTTTCTATGCACTTTATATTCTTTTCATCTTGAGTCAATATCTATCTATCTATCTATCTATCTATCTATCTATCTATCTATCTATCTATCTATCTATCTATCTATCTATCTATCTATCTATCTATCTATCTATCTATCTATCTATCTATCTATCTATCTATCTATCTATCTATCTATCTATCTATCTACCTATCTATCTATCTATCTATCTATCTATCTATCTATCTATCTATCTATCTATCTATCTATCTATCTATCTATCTATCTGCCTGTCTGTCTGTCTGTCTGTCTTACACTAAATACCGGTTCCTAGTGCTCGCTTAGTTGTGGGGGGGTAGTGGGGTTGGGTGTGACGGATGAAGGGATACTCTGAGACTGTGAGGTTTACATACCGGCAGTCACGGAAGATAGTCCTGCTATTTTTGTAACTATCATCAACACAAGAGAAAAAAAAACCACTCGACCATGCCGGGATTTGAACCAGGTTTACCGGGTTAGAAGGGGGCGAAAAGGTTGTCCAATCTGACAGTTAGTGTCCCATAGCGTGTATGCTAGCATCAGATTTGGCGAACCACAGCTGGCTAAGACCCTGTCTGACCTCACAGCTGGTAACCCCCCCCCCCCTCCACCAGCTTGGGTAACGGGACAGGGATCACCATAGTCCTCTTGGTAGTGGAGCCTGATAATAAATGTTTTTGCACACCCCCTGCTGTTTAGCTTCACTCGGGCACTGACAAAAATAGCCGCCGTAACCCGCTCCAAATCCGACACGATGCTGTGCCTCAACATCGTCATGGCATCGGCTGCAAAGTACATCAAGATCGCAGGTTCCAGGGAAAGAGAAGAAGAAGACCGTATTATAAACCCATATACAAAGCTCACAGCCTTCCTGCTCTTATTGGAAAGGCTGGGTTTGCTGGTAAAGCTGTTGATGAGTTTTCCTTATCCATTCTCTTACGATATTACTCGAAACATTCGAGGGCCGTCTTCAAGCGAGCTGCTTCTTTCAACGGTGCTTTATTCTGTGGCTTTTATAAAGTATGACAAACCGATGGGGTATAAAAGTACTTTTGTATATTTCACGCAAGTTGCGGCCTGGTTATGAAATACCAGAGATTAGATATGCTGATGACACACAAAAAGGAATGGAAAAAACTAATTATGTCAGTCCGTAAGAACAGCGACGAGCATAACCTCTGTCTTAATGCAAAGAAAACTAAATTGATGACAACTGACAAAACAAATAAGGCAGCTGAAATATGTATCAATGAGGAAAAACTGAAAGAAGTGGAGAGTTTTGAATATCCTGGATCACTACTAACTAATAATGGAGATACAATGAGGGAAATTAAAAGGAGGACATCTATCGCTCTTCAGAAAGTAAAACAAATAAAGAATCTGTGGAGATGAGCAGACAGAACTACAAAAATAAGATTTTTAAGGGCATGCATCTTTCCCATCGCAACATATGCCTGTGAGACCTGGACACTTAACAAAACAGTTGAGAGACACATAAATGCCTTTGAATGTAAATGCTACAGAAGAGTTCTTCAAATATCATTGACACAAAAAAGAACAATATATATATATATATATACTACAAGAGCTTAATATTGAAGAAGGCTGGTTAGTAAAGAGGATTAAAGAGAGAAAACTTAAATATTTTTGACACATTAAACGACATGATAATTTAGAGAAGACCGTATTGAAAGGATACATAATGGAAAAAAGAAAAAGAGGAAGACCAAAACAAAGATGACAGCAAGACATCGTTGGCGATCTGCAAATGGATGCAGCAGCAGCAGGCCATCTTGCTCACAACCGAGAGGCCTACAGGAGTGCTGTTTGGGAGGCAAAGTTCCGCAAGGGACATGCAAATGAATGAATGGGCGGCCTGGTTAACCGAGTGGTTAGGCGCTCCGCCTACTAATCTGGTGGTACTGGGTACAAGTCCCAGCAGTGGGATTTTTTTTCTGGTACACAGCCTCTAAAAACGGGTACCAGAGAAATCTGGGAAGGTAAACGCGGCCGGACGTGATACTGACCTCACAGCACTTCCATGTATGGATGGTCTTGGAAATAGGGGCTCTAACACTGTATCCAGAATGTGGTGCCTCAGTGGCGTGGAAACGGGAATTTTATCTTTTATTTCACGGAAATGAGATCTGCATCTCGAAGGAAAACAAAGGCAGTCATAAGATAAACAAGATATAAAAAAGCAATATCTTCCCGTTTGCGTGAGCCATATGCTTCCATATCATTTTTTTTTAAAAATAGCAATTCTTTTTATTTCAAGTTAAAGGTAATATGTACTTTGCATTCTATTTTAAACGAGCAGTAATAGAATACGGAAACTGAGTTTGTCCAATCAGAGATCGCCTTTTGCGGCTTGTCACGGAACTTCCGGTCTCTGCTGATGAAATAAAGAATTCGAATGAATCTCTCGATAACCGGAATAGAAACAATCCCTGGAAATCAATGGCGGCTACGACAAGTCTAGAAACTACCAAGAATAGATGGAAATTAATGACATTAATAAGGATATCGAGTGCAGATAAACAAAAATTATTTGCCACACAAAATTTCCAGAAGATAAAACATGCATAGCTTGGCCTTGTCAGGATACCATCTCTAATCTTCTAATTTCACTAAGGTGAATTAGACACAAAGTTCAGGCATACTAAAGGTAAAGATGAAGGTATAAAGGAACGTATAGCACAGCAAATGATGCTGACAATCATCAAATGTTATGTATACTTAATACTACTCTATGATGTAGAAAATGAGAGTCATCAAATGTTAAACATACTACATACTACTCTTTTTTGCAAAAGATGAGAATCAACCAATATTGTGTGCACTCCATACTACTCCTTTTTGTAAAAGTTGAGAATCAACAAATGTTGTGTACACTCCATACTACTCTATTTTGTAAAAGTTGAGAATCAACAAATGTTGTGTGCACTCCATACTACTCTATATTGTAAAAGATGAGAATCAACAAATGTTGCGTGTGCTCCATACTACTCTATGGTGTAGAAGCATGGGCAGTAAATAAGAAAATGGAAGGTCTTGAAATGTGGATACACAGAAGAATAGGACGAATTTCATGGAGAGGAAAAACATGAGAGATAAAAGTACTAATTCAACTAAAACTAGAAAGAGAAATAATGAGAAACACCAGAACTAGAAAGTTCACGCATTTTGGTCAAATTAAGAGACATAATAATACAGTAATGAAAACCATGCTAGAAGGAAAAGTAGAAGGAAAAAAAAACAGAAGGTGATGACAACAATACAGATTAGTGGCAACGTACAGAAAGGAAAAATGGTGTGGATTGATCTTGACGTATTGTATCGTGAGAACGAAGGCCAGAACTAGTTAGAGTAGTACTGTAGCCAATTTTCCAAGAGCAGATGGCACATGATGATGATGATGATAATGATGATGATGATGATGATGATGATGAAAATAACTGTGTCCAAAATGCACAACGAACGCCCAACATCAAAGATTCCCAGTGTCTACTAAAGAAGGTAGTCAGTCAGTCATTTGCATGTCCCTTGTGGAACTTTGTCTCCCTAATATCTCTCCTGTAGACCTACCGGTTGTAAGCAAGATGCCCTACTGATGATGCATCCATTTACAGATTATCAACGATGTCTTGCAGCCATCTTCGTCTTGGTCTTCCTCTCTTTCTTTTTCCCATTATGTACCATTCTAAGACGGTCGTCTCTAGATTATCATGACGTTTAATGTGTCCAAAATATTTAAGTTTTCTCTCTTTAATCCTCTTTACTAGCCAGCCTTCTTCAATATTAAGTTCTTGTAGTATGGATATATTTGTTCTTTTTTGTGTCAATGATATTTGAAGAACTCTTCTGTAGCATTTACATTCAAAGGCATGTATGTGTTTCTCAGCTGTTTGTTAAGTGTCCAGGTCTAACAGGCATATGTTGCGATGGAAAAAATGCATGCCCTTAAAAGTCTTATTTTTGTAGTTCTGTCTGTTCCTCTCCACAAATTCTTTAGTTGTTTTACTTTCTGAAGAACGATAGATGTCCTCCTTTTAATTTCCCTCATTGTATCTCCATAATTAGTTAGCAATGATCGAAGATATTCAAAACTCTCCAATTCTTCCAATTTTTCCTCATTTATACATATTTCAGCTGCCTTGTTCGTTAGGTAGTACAATGTCATTGGAAGCGAATGACTAGAAATGGTAGCAAAATCACAGATCCAAAGCATCCCATGGGTATACTGTATTGGCCATGCTGGAGTTGATGGAAATGAGAAAGCTGACCAACTGGCAACGAAGACCAACCCGGAAGGCCTCATCAAAATAAATGGACAAAAAGACCTATATAACTCCATCCAACCAACAACAAAAAAATAGAAGAACAAGCTCAACATATTTTCACCAATAGCACACACCATACACGACTAATTGAGCGAGAGGAAATCAAGAGCAGTGAGTACAAATCCCTTTTTTACACGCTAGGACACGGTGAATACACAATCAACATAACATTGGAGTAAGATCTCTAAAAACACTGAAGGACGTCCTGATTTTGAAAGCTGAACACGTATGGACGAGCCCCGAGCGTACTGAAGCAGTTTCCTAGGACCAGCAAGAGAGCTAGGTTTTTTTTTCCAGTTCCCAGTCAGCTGTGTATCATTTCACATAGGGATATTTTGTTAGCGCACATATTTACCTGTTTATATTATGACTGTCAGTATCAAATGTGGCCATAATCAGCATCAAGGGGGTCAGGTCCCTATTTTTACAGCTCCCTTTGACTGGGACACTCCGGTCACGAAATACGCTACTCAAGTGCTCGGAGGAGAACATAAAAGAATGAATGTGAGGGGAAGTCGAAATGAGCTTCTATGCCTGGTTCAGATGCATTTGTGGAAGAGTATGTGCAGGCGTGGTACTGAGTGATTTGATACTAAAAATAGGCCGTAGCAGGAAGATGTGACACAGTTTTACAAAATAAGCCTTATGCCAGCTGTTGGTGGTAGTCAGATACATCAATGGGAACTTTCAGTCTCTTGAAAAATGTTGACGCTTACGTGTTTAAAACTGAAATGCTGCTCAAGTATCAAATTATGTCATCTAAAACATGCTCATAATTAGCATACGTAATTTTGTTTACATGTGTCTTTCATATCCATCCATCCATCCATCCATCCATCCATCCATCCATCTCGGAATGTCAACAACCTGTTATCAACTCCTGAAATTCAAACACAGCCATCCTGCTCGTCTGTTTTCTCAGTGCTCTGTTTTTTGATCACATCTTCTCTATACTTTTCCCACATTATGTTCCCGCCGTAGGGGGCCCCTCCTTGCTTGAAATGATGGATCTCTTAACCACAGACGACTCGGTATTAACTCAATCAGTGAACAGCCAGGGGATGATATATAGGTCCTGGAGCGGTCTAGTGTTGGAATCGATATGACGTTAAGACGGAAGGTCCCTCATAAATCGCTATGAAGTCTCGAGTCGAATCGAAGACATTCGCTCACTGTCTAGAGACAGGCTGTTTATTTTGCACAGCCTGGCGAAACACGGGCAGAGAACGATACGATTTTCATGGTGGTGCAGCTCACTAAGAATTGTCACGCTTCAGTTCGCCAGAGCGTCATAGACTAATGTTTTTTTTTAAATATCTGGGGTATAGGAAAATCTGTGATATACAAATATTATTCTCGTTTATTGTCGCAATCATCATCATCATCATCATCATCATCATCATCGTCATCGTCATCGTCATCGTCATCATCATCATCATCATCATCATCATCATCATCATCATCGAAACGAAAGAGAAATATCTAGGCTCCATTGATGTATGGACAAGAAAATAAATCAAATGACTCCACCATAGCTAGATGAGCCTTAGATGCCATTCTTCTTCTTCTTCTTTTTTGTCTTCTTCTTCTTCTTCTTCGTCTTCTTCTACTTCTGTGGACGACTTATTACTGTAAGCTTAAGAATAATAAACACAATAAAATTACCATCCTTAGAGAGAAAGATAAACAAGTTAAGTATCAGACAAGGACCTCTGTTCTAAAGAGTGGAAAGAATAGCGCAACTTCACAGGTGATCAGAAACAGTGTTTATGTGTGTGGGAGAGAGAGAGGGAGAGAGAGAGAGAGAGAGAGAGGGAGGGAGAAACAGAATTTTGAAATTGCCTTTTCAAAACAATCTGATGACTCACTCATGTCATGAGAAGACAGAAGTTAGAGAACTTGAACATATCACGAGAAGACAGAAGTTAGAGAACTTGAACATATCATGAGAAGACAGAAGTTAGAGAACCTGAACATATCATGAAAAGACAGAAGTTAGAGAACTTGAACATGTCATGAGAAGACAGAAGTTAGAGAACTTGAACATGTCATGAGAAGACATAAGTTAGAGAACTTGAACATATCATGAGAAGACAGAAGTTAGAGAACTTGAACATATCATGAGAAGACAGAAGTTAGAGAACTTGAACATGTCATGAGAAGATAGAAGTTAGAGAACATAAACATGTCATGAGAAGACAGAAGTTAGAGAACGTGAATATATCATGAGAAGACAGAAGTTAGAGAACATAAACATGTCATGAGAAGACAGAAATTAGAGAACATAAACATGTCATGAGAAGACAGAAGTTAGAGAACATAAACATATCATGAGAAGACAGAAGTTAGAGAACATACACATGTCATGAGAAGACAGAAGTTAGAGAACATAAACATGTCATGAGAAGATAGAAGTTAGAGAACATAAACATGTCATGAGAAGACAGAGGTTAGAGAACATAAACATGTCATGAGAAGACAGATGTTAGAGAACATGAACGTATCATGAGAAGACAGAAGTTAGAGAACTTGAACATGTCATGAGAAGATAGAAGTTAGAGAACCTGAACATATCATGAGAAGACAGAAGTTAGAGAACTTGAACATGTCATGAGAAGACAGAAGTTAGAGAACCTGAACATATCATGAGAAGACAGAAGTTAGAGAACTTGAACATGTCATGAGAAGACAGAAGTTAGAGAACTTGAACATGTCATGAGAAGACAGAAGTTAGAGACCTTGAATATGTCATGAGAAGATAGAAGTTAGAGAACCTGATAATGACGTGAAAATTCAAGGGAAAAAAAGAAAGGGAGTCGAAGAGAAAAAATATATCACTGGAATGACCAACGTGTGCTCTGAATGGAATGACCAACGTGTGCTCTGAATGGAATGACCAACGTGTGCTCTGAATGGAATGACCAGTGTGTGCTCTAAATGGAATGACCAACATGTACTCTGAATGGAATGACCAACGTGTGCTCTGAATGGAATGACCAGCGTGTGCTCTGAATGGAATGACCAACGTGTACTCTGAATGGAATGACCAGCGTGTGCTCTGAATGGAATGACCAACGTGTACTCTGAATGGAATGACCAGCGTGTGTTCTGAAGAGATCCCAGTGAAATCGATAAAACAACCAGGCGCTGGACACCCGAGGGAAAGAGAGGACGACCAAAGACTACCTGGCGGAGAATTGAAGAAGAAATGAGCACAATGCAGCACAGCTGGGACATAATATAAAAGCTGGCCGCAGACTGTGAGAGATGGAGAGAATTTGATGCTGTCCTGCAAGACGCAGCAGGTCGTACTGGGCGGTGATTGCTCAGCGAATTGGCTGGCTGGATGGATAGATGATGGATGGATGGATGGATGGAGGATGGATAATGGATGGATGGAGTGACCAAACGACAAGGAAAAAGAAAAGATTTTGAACTAATCAGGAGACCGCATGTATGTTTGTCTAAAGCTGGTACTGCTAGATAGAATGATTCTAAGCTACGGAATTTCTGTGTCATGACCTCGTTTCTTTCTAGGTGTCATGATCCTCGTGTCGACTGAACAGTTACTGCTGACTTCGCTTTCAGACGACGCCTTCTTTTTTGGAGGTGCGAGATAACGCAGTTCGTTAGTGCGTTGTTCTCTCGTGGCTAGACGGCTGCGCGTCCTACCGGAGTCCGTGGTTCGAATCCCAGGTAATTCTCTTGTGATTTTTCTTTCTCTCACGTCTCACCAAAGTGCTTTGTCTACGATTTTTTCCAGGTCTAATTCTATAAAACTGTGTTCTCTTACTTTACCATACGAAAGTGTCGTCGTTCCCTATATATAAAAGAAAGAAAGAAAGAAAGAGAGAGAGAGAGAGAGAGAGAGAGAGAGAGAGAGGAGCTAGGAGGGAAGGAAAGTAGGATTATGTGACAGTGGTATATAAAAATAAAGGAAACTACTTTTTAAGTCGAAAAAAGTAAGAAACAAATGCAGCAAGTTGAATCAAATGACCGATTCAGAAATAACGAAGACGAAAAGTCAACTTAATCTGTGATTAATGGCAACATGAGAGAGAAGTTTTCTGTCCTGCTGACAGGAACACCATGGCCGTTCAGATTTCTGTTCATATTATTGTTCCATTCATCTATTCTCTATCTTCACTGGGGAGAAGTTCCGTGTTTTGTAGAGCGATAACACAGGCGGGAATAACGAATACTGGCTGGCTACGACCGAGCCTTGCTTTTCAAGCGTTATTGCTAGAAACGGGTTGCCAGGATATTGGAGATTGGTCAAAGGTTTGAGATGATCATATTCAGCTTTCTGATAATCTACTTGGGGGGGAATTAAAGAAGTAACTATTGGCAGTCTTTTCTAATTCCCCTGTCGAAAACCATCAAAACACGTGTTCTAAAAAAGTCACTATGGCGTCATTTTTTAAAGAAGGTATGTTTGTGGTTGTATGAAGATTACCAATCGGCCAGACAACCAAGCAACCCACCAACAACTTAGCAACGAACCAAGCAACTCAACGGAATCTTTAATAACCTATCAAGCAACACACCAAAAACTTTAATAATCAGCCTAGCAACACACCAACAACTTTAAAAAGCCAACGAGGCAACCCACTAACAATTCTACTAATTAACCAGCACACCACCAACAAGATAACTCATTAATAGCCATACTAATCAACCAAGCAAACCACCAACAACCCTAACATCCAACCAACCAGCCACCAGTAGCCTTAACAACTAACAAAGCACCCATCAACAACCCTAACAACCAAACAACCAACTCACAAGCAACCAACTCACAAGCAAGCAAGCAAGCAAGCAAGCAAGCAACCAACTAACCAACCAACCAACCAACCAACCAACCAACCAACCAACCAACCAACCAACCAACCAACCAACAACCAACCAACCAACCAACCAACCAACCAACCAACCAATATTAAAAAGGCAGAAGATGTTTTCAAACCATCATGTGTGTTCCAGTAACAAGCCCACAATGCTCCAATCTCATCTTTTTGAGAGGGACCTCAGTCTCAACGCAAGCACTCCGTAGCACAACTGATAACCCTCATAGACAGGTACACGACAGCTGCTAACACTGAATCGAACACCTGTAGCCTCAGTGGCCCCGTTGCCGTCGGTTCGACTGAGCCTCACACTGAACAACCACGCGCAACCATGAAGAAGAAACAGAACCAGCAACATTCAGAAAACACTTGCAACATTCAAGCCATTCCAGTATAATCTACTCCACGCTGAGATTTTTGGGGATAGTCCAATACAAACAGATTTGTGTGTGTGTGTGCGCAGAAATAGCCACTTAGCCTTCTTATTTGTAAAGACAAGAAGGACCTTAAAAAAAAGACCCTTCGTAATTTCCTTTATTTTTAAAACGGATTTCCAGCAAGCACTCAGACAGAACTTTCATTTTCTGCTCACTCGAGGTATGAAAACAACCTAACCCTCGCCATGGCCTCCCTGCCTAATCAAAAGCTCATTTAGAAATCCCCAGAAGTTCAAACAGAGCGTATCAGTAATCTCAGATCTGGCTTAATCAACAGCTATCTCCGCAAGATAGGGAGTCAAACATGGCGGCCAGTGTGATCCTGGCCGGCGAGATTCGGCAAACGACGTCAGGGTCAAACAATTACCGACTTTCCCCGCAAAATATGCAGCTAATTTTCTAAGCTGTTAACGAGATTTCGTTTTAAAAAAAAAACAAAAATTGGTCAAACGGATGCACAGGAAGGGCAGATCCGGGTCGTCGTTAGAGAAAATTAAATGGGCACCATCAAGAGGCAACAGACGGAAGCATCAACGGCGGAGGAGGAAGACGAGAGTGTAGGGAAAAAAAAGATTAAAGAACCAAGAGAAAATGAGAATTGGATGACGAAAACCTTTAATGAGAGAAACGGAAAAAAGAAGAAGAAGAAGTAGGATGCATACAAAAGAAGGAAGAGGAAAGAGGTATACAAAAGAAAGAAGAAGAAAGAAGTATACAAAATAAGGAAGAAGAAGGACGTATATAAAAGAAGGAAGAAGAAAGAGGTATATAAAAGAAGGAAGAAGAAAGAGGTATACAAAAGAAGGGAGAAGAAAGAGGTATACAAAAGAAGGAAGAAGAAAGAGGTATACAAAAGAAGGGAGAAGAAAGAGGTATACAAAAGAAGGGAGAAGAAAGAGGTATACAAAAGAAGGAAGAAGAAAGAGGTATATAAAAGAAGGAAGAAGAAAGAGGTATACAAAAGAAGGAAGAAGAAAGATGTATACAAAAGAAGGAAGAAAAAGAGGTATACAAAAGAAGGGAGAAGAAAGAGGTATACAAAAGAAGGAAGAAGAAAGAGGTATATAAAAGAAGGAAGAAGAAAGAGGTATACAAAAGAAGGAAGAAGAAAGATGTATACAAAAGAAGGAAGAAAAAGAGGTATACAAAAGAAGGGAGAAGAAAGAGGTATACAAAAGAAGAGAGAAGAAAGATGTATAAAAAAGAAGGAAGAAGAAAGAGGTATACACGAGGTATATAAAAGAAGGAAGAAGAAAGATGTAAACAAAAGAAGGAAGAAGAAAGATGTAAACAAAAGAAGGAAGAAGAAAGATGTAAACAAAAGAAGGAAGAAGAAAGATGTAAACAAAAGAAGGAAGAAGAAAGATGTAAACAAAAGAAGGAAGAAGAAAGATGTAAACAAAAGAAGGAAGAAGAAAGACGTAAGTAAACAAAAGAAGGAAGAAGAAAGATGTAAACAAAAGAAGAAAGATGTAAACAAAAGGAGGAAGAATAAAGAGGCATACAAAAGAAGGAAGAATAAAGAGGTATACAAAAGAATAAAGACGAAAGAAGGAAAATAAACTTTGTTGGGGGGCGGGGAGGGGGTAAGTGGCAGAAAATACGAGAAACTTAAGAGGAAGATACGAAAGAAGGTAAAGAACAAAAATGAAACAGATAATGATATATGTGGGTAGATGAAAGGAGAAAGTTATCGATGTCAGAACGATGTCACGGCTCTCAGCGCCCATGGGAAGCCCCAAGATCACATCCCTCCTCCTAGCTGGTGCTCCTAGGGAGTGCCTGAGCCTGACTAACAGAGCAAGGACCCCTCCCCTCCCAGTGTGGTTCCCCATGGTGTTGGTGGTTCCCCATGGTGTTGGTGGTTCCCCATGGTGTTGGTGGTTCCCCATGGTGTTGGTGGTTCCCCATGGTGTTGGTACTTCCTTACAAGCGTTGCCTTTTTTTGGGACCCCCCCCCCCACCCTCGGTGAATCTTCAAACTAGCTACTTTAAAGCACTCAGTCCTAGTCAAACACCAGGCTTGTCTTCCAACATCTCCACGCCATCATCTGCCAAACACTTGTACATCATGCTCGCATAACAACGAGATACAGCGACTGCAATAACAACAATAGGGAAAGAAAAAAGTAGAAAATAAAATGAAGATTAGAAGAACAAACGAACAAACAAAAAATGGTCAACAGCCCGGACAAGGTATAAAGATCAGGAAGAACGCTATAATTTTAGATACAACCAGACAGAGAGTAATGAAACCAGAAGGAGAAGAAAATAGCCTGGTTTGCAATGCTGCAGACTATATGGAAATCAAAAAAAA
The DNA here is from genome assembly GCA_009760885.1 of Achatina immaculata. Classification (NCBI taxonomy): domain Eukaryota; kingdom Metazoa; phylum Mollusca; class Gastropoda; order Stylommatophora; family Achatinidae; genus Lissachatina; species Lissachatina immaculata. The sequence continues at coordinate 47,081,435 of CM019696.1, read as the reverse complement.
AAACTAAGCATAGATATGAAAATCAGGATATTTAAGAGTAATGTTCTAAGTGTACTACTCCATGGAAGTAAATGCTGGAAAATCACCAAAACCATAGAAAACAAGTTGAATTCTTTCCAGACTAAATGTTTACGAAGAATTAGACAAATATTTTGGCCAAACACCATAAGAAATAACGTCTTGTTCGCAGAGATGCAGATGAAGCCACTGACAGTAATTATTGAGGAAAGACGCTGGCGATGGTTGGGACATGTGCTCCGAATGACTGATAACACTACCAAAAACAGCACTAAGATGGACACCACAGAGGAGCAGAAGTAAGGGTAGACCAAAAGAGACATGGAGAAGAACAACAGAAAGGATGTTGAGCAATAGAGGGCTCACATGGGCAAGAGCAGAAAAAGGCGAAGGACAGGCATTTGTGGAAAATCCTTGCGGAAGCCCCATGTGCTCTGGGCACTTAAGGTTCAGAGAGAGAGAGAGAGAGAGAGAGAGAGAGAGAGAGAGAGAGAGAGAGAGAAAGAAGTAGAATAATCTGGGAAAATTTGCAAGAACTAAGTGAGAAATACTACGAGCAATGGCTTTAGATATTTGTATGTGTCTACAAGGTGTCCGAAAATAATTTGCAAAATGCGTGTTCATTTAATATCAGAGTTATGCTGGAGGTTTATGGTGCTGTCTTACACAACAGATAGAAAAAAGGTGGAGGAAAGAAGGGGAAAAGTAGCAACAAAGATATAGACACTGAAACTGTTATGAAAATAAAACAACAATCCAATATTTCGGCAAAAACACCTTTATCAAAGGCAAACAGAGAAAGCTAAATAATCATATAAATACATGCAGGAAAACTTATCTCAGATTTGCTCTGTTAGAAAACCGGCCACAGATGGAACTGGAAATTAGAAGAGCGAGAGAAGCAGCCAAGCGTGGAAGACGGCCGGGTAGAGATTAGAGATAGTTTTTAGGAAAAAAAAAACACGGAAAGCCACGGGTAATGGACTAATAAACAGAATATAAGAAGAGAATAGCAGATAAAAGGGAAAGCGTTATAAAGAGAAAGCTGACGAGAAGTTTAAAAAGACCTGAGTCCAGATATCCAGCCAGGAGCCGAAATCTCGTTTACACTGCACCATTTCTTGTCAGAGATGCAAAGATAATTTTCAGACAACCTGTAAATAAATGAATGATAGGTGCATTCGCCATCTTCTGTTACTGGTTTTGCACGTTCGGACACATATAGCAACATGTTATAGAACGAAAGTTTTATTAACATGAATAAATTTTACCCACATGCACTAACACCATGTCCCTATGTGCCTCTAAGACATGGCAGGATTGCCTTACATGCACTTAATAGATTTTTCGAAATGGTCCAGGAGTATACATTTGCCAGATAAGAGACGACGACGCTTGAGGATAGTGAAGTGATAGAGCATAGAGTGTCTGATTAGCCTTAACTAGTGGTTAAAGTGCTGTAGACAAGAAAGAAAATATAGTGGATAAAGTACTGTAGAAAAGAGAGAGAAGAAATATAGTGGATAAAGTACTGTAGAAAAGAGAGAGAAGAAATATAGTGGATAAAGTACTGTAGAAAAGAGAGAGAAGAAATATAGTGGATAAAGTACTGTAGAAAAAAGAGAGAGAAGAAATACAGTGGATAAAGTACTGTAGAAAAGAGAGAGAAGAAAAAGTACTGTAGAAAAGAGAGAGAAGAAATACAGTGGATAAAGTACTGTAGAAAAGAGAGAGAGAAATACAGTGGATAAAGTACTGTAGAAAAGAGAGAGAAGAAATACAGTGGATAAAGTACTGTAGAAAAGAGAGAGAAGAAATACAGTGGATAAAGTATTGTAGAAAAGAGAGAGAGAGAAGAAATACAGTGGATAAAGTATTGTAGAAAAGAGAGAGAGAAGAAATACAGTGGATAAAGTACTGTAGAAAAGAGAGAAGAAATACAGTGGATAAAGTACTGTAGAAAAGAGAGAGAAGAAATACAGTGGATAAAGTACTGTAGAAAAGAGAGAGAAGAAATACAGTGGATAAAGTACTGTAGAAAAGAGAGAGAAGAAATACAGTGGATAAAGTACCGTAGAAAAGAGAGAGAAGAAATACAGTGGATAAAGTACTGTAGACGAGAGAGAGAAGAAATACAGTGGATAAAGTACTGTAGACGAGAGAGAGAAGAAATACAGTGGATAAAGTACTGTAGACGAGAGAGTAAACAAAATAGTGAAAAAAGAAAATAGATTGAATCTAACCACGGACCCAGGTAAGACTAGCAGCAGCCTCCCTGTGAAAGAACACGACACTGTCTAACTCTGTCTAAGAATACTTAGTCACACATGTCTAAGAATTCTTGGTCACAAGTGTCTAGGAATACTTAGTCACAAATGTCTAAGAATTCTTAGTCACAAGTGTATAGGAATACTTAGTCACAAATGTCTAAGAATACTTAGTCACAAGTGTCTAAAAATACCCGGTCACAAGTGTCTAAGAATACCCGGTCACAAGTGTCTAAGAATACTTAGTCACAAGTGTCTAAGAATACCCGGTCACAAGCGTCTAAGAATACATAGTCACACATGTCTAAGAATGCTTGGTCACAAGTGTCCAAGAATACTTGGTCTTAAGCGTCTAAGAATATTTGGCCATAAGTGTCTAAGAATATTTAGTAACAAATGTCTAAGAATACTTGGCCACATGATTTTGAATTCTAGAACATATTCGACAAAGACAACTCGCAACAAGCAAACAAACAAAGAAAAAATGTACTTGTAGATATTATATCAACTTCCCTGTCCCGGTAATTGTAGAATGTCATTCCCCGGCGACATACGAGAAGATTAAAAGTGCTGTAATCGTCTCCGTCTGTCGTATATTTCCATGTGAAAACAGTATCTAGACGGTGATCTCAAAGAGCTTTCCTCTAAAGATAATTCTACTTACACATGTTAAAAGTTTCATTCGAGAGAGATGTACAAAACGAGAGTTCAAACTGTATAAGTTTTCATCTCCCTTCCCGTCACCTATTTTTTTTAAAGGGGTTATTACATGGCTCTAATTTTCTTTTGTAATTTAGGGGGCTTTTAAAAAAAGTCTCCGTATGTAATTGCCTCATCCTAAAAAAAATCTCTATATATTTCAACAGGTAATTTGGTGACCTAAAAATGTGATCTCTTTACATTCCGACAAGTGATTTATTGCTTCTTCTAAAACACATATTCGTTACATATTCTGAATCGGGATCTTGACGTAAGGTTACCAACCTTATCATGAGGCCCGCCTAGAGGCGACTCTAGATGTGGGAATAAAAAGAAATTGTTATGGAAACTCGCAACAAAACCAACCGAGTAAAGGGTGACACGTTAGGGATACCAACTCCGAAGAAATAGACAAAGATCGAAAGAATGCATTCGTCGGACCCAAATATATGACAAAGTTTGGATTATGGAATGTAAGAACAATGACAGCACCATCAAAAACTGTTCAAATAATCCGTGAAATGGGTAGATGCCACTTAGACGTACTGGGCATCAATGAAATGTGATTGCCAGAAGCAGGGAAAAGAACGGCGTAAAGCCGTCAGTTAATCATACATTCAGGCAGAGACGATGGGAAACACCAAGAAGGAGTGGGTATAGGTATGTCAAATGTAGCAGCAAAGAACCTTATAGAATGAGAACCACTGAACACTCGTAAAAGAAGAGCGCGATACAAACTAAGACACAGAAGAATGACAACCATACGATGTTATGCACTCACGAACGACGTAGATGATGAAACAAAAGACTACAACTACAACAACTCATTAACAAAGTCCCTAAACACGACACCCTAACTGTCATGGGATACTTCAACGCTAAGGTAGGGAAAGATAACACCGACGTCGAAAAAGTAATGGGGAAAGAAAGAACTGGCACGGTAAATCAGAATGGAGAAAGATTAATTGAAATATGTCTAACAGACGGCATGATCAATGAAGGAACAATGTTTCCACACAGAGAGATCCATAAAACAACATGGATATCTCCAGATGATAGAACCAGAAATTAGATAACAAATCATTTTTGTATTAGAAAGCAATTCAGAAAATCTCTGATAAGTTGGGAAAACAAGACTAAAATAAGACTAAAATAGGACTAAAACTGAAAAGCCAATACAAGAAATCAATACCTAGAAATACAAACAGCCACAGCTTGCAGGAAGAAAATACTAACAGGAATTTCAATCTGGAACTTACCAATCATTTCGCAACACTCAAGAGGTAGAGGGATAGATACAGATAAATTATGGAATTCTTATAGCACAGCCATAATCGGAGCAGCAGAAGCAAGTGCTGGACTGCAAAAACAAATAGAAAAGCATGGATATCAGAAAACACATGGAAAATATATACATGAAAGGCGAGCAGCCAAATTAGACATCTTGAATGTAAAGACAGATCTTGGAAAAGATTTGGCCAAAGCAACATACAAAGAACTAGACAATAAAAAGTTCAGCTAGAAGAGATAAGAGAGAATTCATAGCTAATATGGCGAAAGAAGCAGAGGAAACAGCAGCAAAAAAAAAACAGGAGACAGCAAAACTTTATATAACATGCAAAAGAGGCTAACGGGTACTATTACACCTAAAGAAAGACCAATCTTTAGCAAAACTGGAACCCTATTAACATTAAGTAAAGACCAAAAGCAAAGAGCACTTCCAAGAAATACTTAATCGACCACACTCAAAAGAACTGATAAGCCTTGAAACCGATTTACCAACCCCACAACTAAATGTCAACCTAGATGACATTACATTAAACGAAATTGAAACAGCAGTGAATCTAATGGCTAACAACAAAGCTGCATATGAAGATGAAATAACAGTCGAAATGTTAAAAACTATTAAAAATGACAACATGAGCCAGCTACAGAGAAAGTCCCTTTGTATCCTGACAGTTCTCACAAGTACCACTTTGTTTAAATTGTAATATTTCATAAATGCAAACATCATTCTTGATGATACTCAAAGGAATAGAACAGCCTTCTATCAAACAACCAGTAAAGGGCCAGCACTCTGAAAATTTGTTCTTCATCGTACGGAGTGCACTTTTTTCCGTCCTGCCAAACAAAACTGGCCAAGTTTTCTGAAAACTTGAGTTTTTTCCTCTTTGTAAATTCCATCCTTAAAACAAACATGAAAATATTTATAAAAATTAATCTCCTTCTTTCCGTGCTCATTGCTCACCAAAAACTACCTTATGACATAAAAAAATAATGAAAAAATTACAGGGAAATTAATTCAGGATACAAAGGGTTAATACAATTTGGAAAGAAGAAAAGGACCCTTCTAAATGGAAAAAAAAGAAATTATTGTTAAAATACCAAAAAAAAAGGCAACCTTAGCGATTGCAATAACTGGAGAGGAGTACCCTTACTACCAGTTGTGTCAAAAGTATTTTGCGAAGTTATTCTGAATAGAATTAAAGATACAGTGGATGCTGCAATGAGAGAAGAGCAAGCAGGATTTCGAAAAGGGAGAAACTGTCTGGACCAGATCTTTACTCTAAGAATAATACTTGAAGAACGTATTGAATAGCAAAAGCCGTTAATCCTGAACTTCATAGACTTTAAAAAGACATTTGATAGCACACACAGAGATTCATTGTGGAGGATTTTAAGACTATATGGAATACCATCTAAAATTGTCAACATCATTAAGGATCTCTACAATGGATATGTTTGTGGAGTCAACACAGAAGAAGGAATGAGCGAATGATTCCAGATTGAAACGGGCGTGAACAAGGATGCATTTTTGTAAGGGTATAGGATCAGGAAATAGGGTTAGATATATATAATAAGGAGAGCTAAGTTTGGATTCGTGGGCATGCAGCGGGAAGATCCGTTGTAAAGTTGCACGCATTTGTACCTGTCATGAAAGTGTTGGTAGAAGCAGGCGATAATATATGCAGACGACATGTAGGAACGTAACGGTTAGGACGGGCAAAGTGAGAACCCTTAAAAAATGTAGATTCAGAGTTTTCCTTGATAGTTAGCAGTAGCTGGGCTCTTGTAATGATAGTAAGTAAATTGTAGTCTGTCCTTATAGAAATACTTAGTGGTTATCAAGATTTGTGTTTTTTAGGACCGTTTCTCAGATTTATTAGTTTCGAGTGTAGAATATCTGTAACAAGCAATGTCCTTCATCATCTTGTTGCAGTAGAGGTCGTCTGGACACCATCTCATAGTATTGTAAAACTTCATCAGCCCTTTCACATACTCCCATTCTGGCAACATCCACAACAAATGGCTTTCATTAATAAATTTGATTTCTCTTGTAGTACCCAGAGTTAGCTGGTCGTTGATTTATGCTGTAGCGCAACTGTGAGGTGACATGTGTAGATGCTTTCTCTAAACAACCCACATGCGTGTATGAGCTCTAGCTTAACTGTTCCTGGGTTATGTAATGTTACACAGAGAAAATCAATGTAACGGAAATGAGGCTGCTAGATCAATCACAGAGACCAAAGTCTTCAACAAGTCAACAATTTCAGCAATTAGCATAGAAGAAGAAAACAATCAAGAACACATCATTAGAGGTACAATGATTCGCCTCTAGAAAAGACGAAAATGCTGCTTTATATTATCTCCTTTACTTTTTGGAATTGCCATAGACTTGATCATGAAAAAATGTTGCACAGGTAAAACGGTCATTGATTGGGGACATGGGACACAACTAGAAGATCTAGATTTTGCAGATGACGTAACTCTTATCAGTGACAACTGGTAAGCAAAATAGAACTTGAAATTAACAAAGAAAAAAAAACCCCAAAATAATTAAACTTCCCATTAACCAAGAAGGGAAAATAAATGTAGAAGGAACAGCTGTTGAAGAAGTACACCAATTTGCATACCTCTGCAACTACATAGACCAGGATGGTGACTCCAGAAAAGAAGTTAGAATTGGAATTGCAAAAGGAGCATTGACCTTCAACAAGAATCTAAAGAACATATGGCATTCAAAAGTTATAAGCACACAAACCAAGTTATGATTAGTAAATTCAAATGTAATATTCAACCTGATTTCTCTCTCTCTCTCTCTCTCTCTCTCTCTCTCTCTCTGAACCTTAAGTGCCCAGGGCACATGGGGCTTCCGCAAGGGTTTTCCACAAATGCCTGTCCTTCGCCTTTTTTTCTGCTCTTGCCCAGGTGAGCCCTCTATTGCTCAACATCCTTTCTGTTGTTCTTCTCCATGTCTCTTTTGGTCTACCATTACTTCTGCTCCCCTGTGGTGTCCATCTTAGTGCTATTTTTGGTAGTGAGTTGTCAGTCACTCGGAGCACATGTCTCAACCATCGCCAGCGTCTTTCCTCAATAATTGTTGTCAGTATTCAACCTGATTTATGCATGTGAAAATTGGAAAACAACAAAAGAAATAGACAACAAAGTAGACTCTTTTGAAACAAATGCCTAAGCAAAATACTCTGTATAATGTGGAACGAATTCAAGAACAACTCAATAGATAAGACAGATGAGCAAACAACAACCTGCCCCAAAAAATGAGATGGGCATATATCAGTCACGTGATAAGAAGAAACAGCCTGAGAATCCCAAAACGAGCTATGAAGTGGAACACAACAGGCCGAACAAAAAGAAGTCAGCCACGTTAAATTCTAAAGAGGGCATTTTTAAGAGAGGTCAAATTAATAAGCATAAAATCCCTCGATGAGGGTGAAAAGCTCGCATAAAAAACGTGGGACACTACCATTCGAGCCCTATGTAAGGAAGGATGTAAAATGTAAGAAAAAACACAAGCTCCGTACATGTCAACAAGTGTTTTATTGCTCCTTCTAAAACACACACTTTTCAACAAGTGTTTTATTGCTCCTTCTAAAACACACACTTTTCAACAAGTGTTTTATTGCTCCTTCTAAAACACACACTTTTCAACAAGTGTTTTATTGCTCCTTCTAAAACACACACTTTTCAACAAGTGTTTTATTGCTCCTTCTAAAACACACACTTTTCAACAAGTGTTTTATTGCTCCTTCTAAAACACACACTTTTCAACAAGTAATTTACTGGATCTTTTCGAAAAAAAACCCACCCAAAAACTCTGTATGTACCTGCTAGGAAATGATCTCTCTCTCTCTCTCTCTCTCTACCCCCCACCCCACCCCACCCCCTCGCTCTCCCAATCAGCCTTTGGAAAGAAACAAATATTTTGCATGTATCAGAAAGTAATTTATCACCTGTTATAAAAAAAAAACCAAACTAACTCTCTGTACGCACAAACAAGTAACGCACTAATACTTAAAAAAAGACATACGTAATCTGTATATCTACAAGCAAGGGTAGTTTGCTAGCACCAAGAAAACAGATTCTCTCTCCGTGGAAACAGGAAGCAAAGATGAAAGCCACTTAAGTTATGAAACGAAACGAAAGTCGGAAGACGAACATCATCGTTCACAGATTTCCATAAACGTGGACAAGCTCTCAGCATCCAAGGACCCGTGAAGGTTAATAAACACTCACACTTGTGCTTTGATGAATTAGAACTCTGTGCGGGCATAACTGAGAAACGCTCACCAAGATTTAAGACATGTGGCAGAAACATGCAGACAATGAAAAGCCCGAGGAATGTGAAGAGCCTGGCTTGCAATAACGGAAGTAGCATCAAAAGAAGAAGTAGATAAGATGAAAATATCGACGATTTCTATCAATATTTCTATAAATGTCTACGTTCCTTCGGGTATTTCTTCAGAATATAGGGGGTGAGAAACGCTGTGGACCCTGCTGAAGAAAATGTACAGGCCCAAATAATCCCCGTGGTTTCCACTCCTAGTCTCTTTGCCTTACTGTTTTAAGCTTTGTAATCCACGAGTATTGGTCCTGTTTTCACATTTCGTAGATCGGGCAAGAAAGGGTTAATATCATTGTGGAGGCAAGTAGAACAGTATATAGAAACATGGTGAAGTAATGTAGCAATGCAGTGAGGGTAGGCGTGGACACAAACGGTAGAGTAATGTAACATTATGGGCAGGATTATCCTGGACACACACAGCGAAGTAATGTAGCAGAACATGTAGGATTAGTCTGGACACACACAGCGAAGTAATGTAGCAGAACATGTAGGATTAGTCTGGACACACATGGTGAAATAATGTAACAGAACAGGTAGGATTAGTCTGGACACACATGGTGAAATAATGTAACAGAACAGGTAGGATTAGTCTGGACACACATGGTGAAATAATGTAGCAGAACATGTAGGATTAGTCTGGACACACATGGTGAAATAATGTAACAGAACAGGTAGGATTGTCCTTGGCACACATAGTATATAACCTAAACACACGTAGTGAAATAATGTAACAGAACAGGTAGGATTGTCCTTGGCACACATAGTATATAACCTAAACACACGTAGTGAAATAATGTAACAGAACAGGTAGGATTATCCTAGACACACATAGTGAAACAATGTATGAGAACAGGCTGGATTATCCTAGACACACATAGTGAAATAATATAACAGAACAGGCTGGATTATCCTAGACACACATAGTGAAATAATATAACAGAACAGGTAGGATTATCCTAGACACACATAGTGAAATAATATAACAGAACAGGCTGGATTATCCTAGACGCACATAGTGAAATAATATAACAGAACAGGTAGGATTATCCTAGACACACATAGTGAAATAATGTATGAGAACAGGCTGGATTATCCTAGACACACATAGTGAAATAATGTATGAGAACAGGCTGGATTATCCTAGACACACATAGTGAAATAATGTAGGAGAACAGGTAGGATTATCCTAGACACACATAGTGAAATAATGTAGCAGAACAGGTAGGATTATCCTAGACACACATAGTGAAATAATGTAGCAGAACAGGTAGGATTATCCTAGACACACATAGTGAAATAATGTAGGAGAACAGGTAGGATTATCCTAGACACACATAGTGAAATAATGTAGCAGAACAGGTAGGATTATCCTAGACACACATAGTGAAATAATGTAGGAGAACAGGTAGGATTATCCTAGACACACATAGTGAAATAATGTAGGAGAACAGGTAGGATTATCCTAGACACACATAGTGAAATAATGTAGGAGAACAGGTAGGATTATCCTAGACACACATAGTGAAATAATGTAGAACAAGTAGGATTATCCTAGACACACATAGTGAAATAATGTAGCAGAACAGGTAGGATTATCCTAGACACACATAGTGAAATAATGTAGGAGAACAGGTAGGATTATCCTAGACACACATAGTGAAATAATGTAGCAGAACAGGTAGGATTATCCTAGACACACATAGTGAAATAATGTAGGAGAACAGGTAGGATTATCCTAGACACACATAGTGAAATAATGTAGGAGAACAGGTAGGATTATCCTAGACACACATAGTGAAATAATGTAGGAGAACAGGTAGGATTATCCTAGACACACATAGTGAAATAATGTAGAACAAGTAGGATTATCCTAGACACACATAGTGAAATAATGTAGCAGAACAGGTAGGATTATCCTAGACACACATAGTGAAATAATGTAGGAGAACAGGTAGGATTATCCTAGACACACATAGTGAAATAATGTAGGAGAACAGGCTGGATTATCCTAGACACACATAGTGAAATAATGTAGAACAAGTAGGATTATCCTAGACACACATAGTGAAATAATGTAGAACAAGTAGGATTATCCTAGACACACATAGTGAAATAATGTAGAACAAGTAGGATTATCCTAGACACACATAGTGAAATAATGTAGAACAGGTAGGATTATCCTAGACACACATAGTGAAATAATGTAGAACAAGTAGGATTATCCTAGACACACATAGTGAAATAATGTAGAACAGGTAGGATTATCCTAGACACACATAGTGAAATAATGTAGAACAAGTAGGATTATCCTAGACACACATAGTGAAATAATGTAGAACAGGTAGGATTATCCTAGACACACATAGTGAAATAATGTAGAACAAGTAGGATTATCCTAGACACACATAGTGAAATAATGTAGAACAGGTAGGATTATCCTAGCCATACACAATGAAGTAATGTAACAGTGCAGGTAGAATTAACCAGGACATTCAGTGAAATAATGTAGCAGACCAAGCAGGATTAGCCTGGACACACACATCGAAACATTTCCGCTTAGCGTAAAATATAGTAAACTATGGAAATGTCAAAAAAAGCGAAAAAGTATGCTATTAAGTATAAGAAGAAAAGAATTATCTCGACAGGAAAATGTTGTTACAAGTATCGGCACAGAGGGATAAATTCAAGCAGAGATCGCATCGTTCATGGAACTGACTGTAAGTTACTAATCCAGTTACGTTACACGTAAAACTGTTGATGAAAGACATGACTTACAGTAACCCGTCACATGTAACGTTGCTGATGATAGTCATGTCCTATACAATCCACTTGTAACACACGAACTGCTGAGAATGAAACTATCCACAACTCGAACTGATATTATATAACCTATTTTTACACCTGGGTAGAGCTAACAATCATCTGAAGTCAGTATGCAACAAAAAATCATGTATTATCATACTTGTATATTTCAGTTATGCGACACAGAATATATAATATCCAATATATCTATGTCAGTATGGGGTACACAGCATATATTATCCAATCTCTCGATGTTAGAATCGATTTCAAAACATACTTTCCAACTATATAATTTTCTAGGTCTGTCGCTTCATGCTTCTGTAAGAGAACGATTCAGCTTAAACTGGTGGTTTAAAAGTTCTTGACAGTACAACAAATGTATTTTGATTTTGTGATGACTAGATTAGCAGCTGATTTGTTAAAAGAAGGCACAAGTGGATTCAAAATTCCAGTCACGGAGATTTTCATGTCGGGCATGTACATTTCATCTTATAATTCAAATAATCATGGCAGATCACCTGCATTCCTTATTAGTGACGAGGTTTCATCATTGCCATCATACATCTCAAGTTGACGATCCCACCCTGAGGAAAGATCTGAGGTACCAGTGTCCGTCGAGTATTCTTTTTTTTTTTTTGGGGGGGGGGGAATTTTCTTCAAAGCAAACATCAACCGATATTTTGGAGGTGTGATAAGCCTATGGACGCGGCACCAGGTGTCACAGTTAGTAAAAATTCCTGTTTTCGTTCTTTTAAACCGTCATTTTTGTCATGGTCACTACTATTTATTTAAGAAATCCTTTCAGCTCGATCACAGGGGAAAAAAAATCTGTATCCAGGTGACAGTGTTAGTCAGAAAGTTCAGGGAGGTTCGCTGAATAAGCTAGATCTGATGCTTTTCATATTCCATAAATGACGCCATTTAAAACAAAGTGCTCTCTTGCGATCTTCGACAGTTGCCGACCCAAGAACTACCCCACTAGGAGTCTCATAAATCTAGAACAAAAGGCCAGTTTCTCAGAAAACAATTTCCTTACAGAATGTAATTTGTAATTCCAAAATGACGTGTAAGACGTAGTATAATCTGCGTAAATACTTTCCTCTCTGGCAGGAGAAGATTTAAGTCTGTGGAGAGAAGAAAGCAAAAAAAAAAACATGTACTTTGTTCTCCGCGCACGGAGCTCGCTGTACGACTGTTGGATTCACGAGAAGGAACAGATGCTTATCCAGGCAAACTGACAGCTTTTTCGATGAATCTCGGAAGCTAAAAACAGGTAATTACATAAAACTTACCGAGAAACGCGTCGCTAACGATAATGCGTTATAAAAACAGAATCGATCGAGAGCTGTCCATGCTGGAAAGACGATCGCAGTTGAACGTATTTTCCTTCAGTTTCGCAAGAAATGTGAAGGGCAGTTTGAGCGGGATACTGAAATACCAGTTTGTCCTTTTTTTTCAACCAAACAGAAAATAACATAAATAAAACGTAGTGCTATCTGGCAGCTTTCAGAGACATGAAACCGACAGTAGACTTTGTGAATGCATGGCCAGATGTACTCCGGCGTGACGGTGTAAACAAATTCTGCTTTCTCACAGACTGAACTAGGGACGTGTGAAGATAATTAAGTATCTTGAAAAGCTAACAGGAGATAAAAGTGAAATACCTGGCACATGCGTGTCCCATTTATGAGATCCCTTTTAAGTAAATGAAGACGTTCTTTAAGCAGGTGGGTGTCTGGCTTTAATAGTAGCTGGGCTGTCAAGTATACTCTTGGTAGCTGGTTCCAGAAAAGTTGTATCACAGAATTCAGAGACAAAACAGCCAGACAAAAGGAACACCCACGTATGGGGGATTTATCTCGAAATGATAGAAGCATAAGACTTCAGTCCATATCAGAGAATGTTTCACGAAATTATGCTTCCTTCAGGAAAGAAAGAACCAACGGGTCAAAAGATATGAAATGCTAGAATACTCGAAATTCACAAACCAGAGAAACAATATATTCGCAGAATGTAATTAAACTTAACAGTTAAATAAATTGTTAATATAAAATTGTTCCTACGTAAACACTATACGTACACAACTCTGTTAAACTTAACAGGTAAACGCTACATTTACACACACACACACACACACACACACACACACAAACTGTTAAACGTAAAAGGTAAGCGGTGTTAAACGTAACAAGTGAACACAACATTTACAAGTGGCTGTTAATAGGTCAACTCAATGAGAGAAGAAATGTCATTAACGTCACTGCGCACACTGAGGATAAGACAACTAGATTCATCATCATCATCATCATCATCATCATCATCATCATCATCATCATCATCAGTCCTCTGTACTCTCAGTGGAACATAAGGCATCAAAGAAAAAGGTTCCCAAGCCAGTACTGTCTTGAGCAAGTAGAGATACCTCAAACCATTTCTTTCCCGCTTCCTTTAGTTCTTCCTGTATTGTGCATCTCCATGTTCCTAATGGCCTGCCCCTCTTTCTTTTCCTTTGAGGCGTCCAAGTCAGGGCGGTACAGGGAGGTCTTGTTATTTCTATTCGTAGTATATGGCCCAGCCCTTACTATCTTCGTCTTTTGACCTCTTTAGTAATGTTCTCAATGCCTGTTCGTTTGATTATTTCCTCAATTGTCACGTGTTCTTGCCAGTGTATTCTTGACATTTTTCTGAGGCATCTTCCTTGAAACCTTCAGAAACTCCAGAAGGAGACTGTCTGACACTAACGCCCTAAACCAAATGATGTTCTAAAATCCAAGATTCAATTACAAAATAGCCATCTGAGCATCAACGACATGGAACAGTTCACTTCTTCCCACGAGGATCTTGGGAAATTATGTGACGAGAAAACTGTAGAGCAACTGATGATCAATACAGCCACTGTTTCTCGGACTTCGGCTTTTGGGTGAAGTACACAACGTCCCGGGTTTCAACTGCTGGGAGCTTGCAGGCAAACGAAAGGAAAAAAAAAACCACAGAGAGGAAAGTGAAGAGAATAATTTAAAATTATTTCCCAAAAGGGAGTACGCGTACAAAAGTAAAATTATTTGATAGACAGTTAAAACATTAGAATCGTAGTAGTTTAGAATCCTGTGAAGTAGTAATTTTTGTTTGGCTTTTCTTTTTCTTTTTAGTGTTTTCACTGTGTCTTATTGTGGTGTGGCTACGTTGCAGATATGCAATAACAACACGATGAACATTCCCTGTAGTGATATTCTCCTTACAGGACAAACCCAGGACAAATCCAGGACGAACACAAACTGGCACATAGGATTACCAATAAAGACCGCTTTTCCTAACACTCGCAACCGTTTATTACATGGAACGTGATGATGACGAAGATGAACTGAACAGACGAAATATATAAAATGACGACTGCAGCTATACAGAACTCTATTACGAGTAAGACTCAGGGCTGCTAGCCAGCAAAACCTAAACTAGCGCCATAAGAATCTATAACTTTCATCTAACTACACGCTTCAGTACTAACACAGGAACATATCTAACACAGGCGACGTTAACACAACTTTCTCACTTCACTTCCAAATCATATGACCCAAGTTTTCTGCTTTCCGCCAGCCAATCAGAAAAGGCCAATGACATGACGTAGACGCTCTAGAATGTTCTAGACAACAAGGACGATCACTCTATCTTCAAAAGCGATAAACCCAGAGCTGTCTTAAGGATAGCTGTCCCTGACAAAATACTGCCACACCTACTCACGAAGTGAAGCCACATTCAGGGTTTGTGAGAGGTATTTTACAGCATGGTAGAAACTTCCCGGGTAACTTTGATTAACCATTCCTCCTTCATCTACTACCTTCCCTCTGAAAATGAGAGAACCCCTACAGACTTCCAACTCCCTGTCTCATCTCACCTGAGCGTACCGTTACCTTGGCAACCAGGAAAGATAAGATTTAGAGGAAAAAAGGTTTTCGTGTTTGAATTTTGTCGTTTCAAAATTAATATTTCAAAAGATCAATTCGCATAATTCTAGCTGTCACTTCTAACACGCTGTCCCATGTGGCAACCAGCCATTCATCGCTGACATGCTAGCGTCAGGGCTGGGGAATCATCGCTGACCAAGAACCTGTCCCATATCTTCGTTTGTACTCCCCGGTAACAGGTCAGGCCTGGCGTAGTTCCCAAGGTGGTGGAGTTTGTTAAAGAAGTATTTAATAGTTCGTGCTTTTTTAGCTTCATTAAGGGACAGAAAAAAATATAGCCGGCACAACCCGCTCCTAGTTCAACAATACTGTGCCACATCTTCATCGCATGGGCTGAAAAGAACACCAGCTCGCAGTTCTAGGACAGCGAAGAAGAAGGAGAATATTAGTGGCTGTGTGGCTAGGATGTGGTTCAAGATTAAGTGCTATGCAGGAGGCGGGAGTTCAAACATTGAAAGGTTAGAGAAGAAAATGTAACAAAGCACAGGTATAAATTACCAGGCTCTCGGTAATGTGTGACTTCATACTGAAATATCTGCTGCTTATCAACATAACTGATAAGAATGAACTAAAATTGCTGTAAAATTAACGGAAAAGGCTTTCACTCATGGTGGATGCTCTTCGCAGACAGTCTGAAAACCTCATGTTTTACCAGCCAGAATGTCTTCATTGAGTGTGGTGTTTAGAGTAACGGTGATTTCCTGGGTCAATTGTCTTCTCGACTGCCTCGCCGGCTTCCCCTTCCTCGTTCATAAGACAGACACTCTAGGCTTTTGCTCTCTCAAAGCCGTCTTGTGGACTAAAATAACGGAAGAATGACCTTTTCTGCAGCGCCCTCTACCTTCCTTTAAGAACTGAGTGTATTCAGTTAAATATTAACTGCTCCTGTTTTCTCTCTGTCTGATTCCTGTATTTGAGTGCCACAGGGAGAGTAAGAGTTCATCTTAAGACAGATCTGAGAACGATCTAAACGCCAGGACAGTAAAGTCGGTATCAGCGGATGCATAATGCCCGCCTGGGCTCAAGGGTTAGAGCTCGCCATGGCTGATGGAGGATGCGGCTTCGAATCCCACCAGAAGTACCCCGGGGATATTTTCTCGTTAATCCTCCGGCAGTAAAATTCCCCTAGTTTCTAGGTAGTGGAGCTAAAAGTCTCTGTCCATTCTAGCATAAGTTAAAAGATCCATTGGTAGTTGAAAATAGCAAACAAGAGCAGGCTGGAAATCTACCAGGGAGACGTGTGCGGCGGGGTGTACTGTCTAAACCAGTGGTTCCCAAACGACAAATGTCCGGGGACCCCTTGTTGTTTCAAGATTCCGGCCACGGACCCCATGCTGCTTCAAAATTCAGGCCATGGATCCTCTTCTATTTCAAGATTAAGCCCAAGGACCCTCTGCTATTTCAAGATTAAGACCACGGACGCTCTGCTATTTCAAGTTTAAGGCCACGGACCCTCTGCTGTTTCAAGATTAAGGCTACAGACCTCTTTCTGTTTCAAAATTCAGGCGAAGGACCTCTTGCTGTTTCAAAATTCAGGCCATGGACCCTCTGCTATTTCAAGATTAAGGCCACGGACCCTCTGCTGTTTCAAGATTAAGGCTACAGACCTCTTTCTGTTTCAAAATTCAGGCGAAGGACCTCTTGCTGTTTCAAAATTCAGGCCATGGACCCTCTGCTATTTCAAGATTAAGGCCATGGACCCTCTGCTATTTAAAGATTAAGGCCACGTACCTCTTGCTGTTTCAAGATTAAGGCCATGGACCCTCTGCTATTTCAAGATTAAGGCCACGGACCTCTTGCTATTTCAAGATTAAGGCCATGGACCCTCTGCTATTTCAAGATGAAGGCCATGGACCATCTGCTGTGTCAAGATTAAGGCCATCGACCCCCTGCTGTTTTAAAATTCCCATACTTTGGAAAAGTTTCGTATTTATGTGGTAGCTATGAGCTTTAAATACAAATAATTTTTTTTCTTCAGAAAATGTGGATAACCTTTAATGAGTAAACGCCACACTATAAAACACAGGACAAAATTGGTGAATTTTCAAAATGACAATGTAGTTAAGAACAAAAAATAGACAGCAATTAGCATCCCTACTTGTTCTGACAAATGAACAGAATATGAAATATGTGACAGCTAAACAACCTAAATATGGTGAGAGAAATCATGCCTTTTTTTTATTCCGAACAATCGCTTCCACAATATTTCCTATTCTTAATCTCAAACCTGGATCAACATAAAACCAGTTCATGTGCTTGTTCTTCGTGTAAAAATATGTCGAAAACGTTTGTTCACAGAGGTATACGGAGGTTACACCATGCGTCAGCGTTATCGCACCAATCCAGAATTGGTCCAGTCTGCATTCTTTGAAAATTATTTTCAATGAACCATCGCAAGATATGTCAACAACTTCATCTTGCTCTTCCATGGAGACACTGGGTACCTGTACAGCATCACCACATGAAGAATGATTCCTTGTCCTTGAGTTTTCAGAATTTGCTGCAGGGAAGTAATCTCTGAGTTAAAAGACCCTTGGGTTTTTTGTCATGGACCTCCCACGGCAGGTTTCGAGGACCCCACTCCTTCCCCAGGGGATCTGTGGGTCACTAACTAGGAACCACTGGTCTAAACTGTCTGCGGTGTTGGGAAGAACGAAAGGGTATTTTAAAAAGGTGACGTACTGGACATGCAGATCGATATGACCTTTTGCTATTTATCTCACATGACATAACTATTATCTTATAACTTATGACATAACTCTTATCAGTAACAATGTGAACCCCATGCAAGAAAAAACAGATAGCCCGTCTTCACTGGCTAGCAAAATAGGACTTGAAATTAACAAGGACAAAACAGAAATAATGAAAATCCCCCTTAATCAAAATGGAAAAATACACATAGAAGGGACAGATATTGAAGAAATCAATCAATTTGCATACCTTGGCAGCTACATAGACCAGGATGGTGACACTAGAAAGGAAATTAGAATCAGAATTGCTAATGGCAGCATCGATCTTCAAGAATCTTGAGAACATATGGGATTCAAAAGTTATAAGCAAAAAAAAAACCAAGTTAAGGCTATTCAATTCAAATGCATGCGAAAGCTGGAAAACAACTAAAGAAACAGACAAGAAATTAGACTCTTTTGAAAACAAATGCCTAAGGAAAATATCAGATAAGATATAAGATATTTATATCATACTGTTCATTCTGTTCCAGATTGTCTACATTAGTCAGTACAAATCTATTATAGGTTTAACAAACGTAACAAAACTGTTATGTTTCACCCCCGCCCCCACAAACTCTCAATACAGGAAGTAAACTTAACTGAAACAACAAAATGGTCATGTTTCACACTCGCCCACAAGCTCTGAACGCAGGAAATAACATACTTGTATATGGGAGAAAGTTTTTGAATCATAGGAACATGTAATGGACTTCCAATATTTGTTGAACATGTTTGTACTTGTACAAATGAACGTAGCTTATATATTTTTTAAAAGTTACATGGGAGGGAATTCCAAAGGTGAGCAGCAGAGTAAGCAGGGTTTTCTTAAGCAGATCAAGTCCAGGTTTTTAGAAGAAGAAGAATACTGCTTAAGCGTTGTTTAAACTTTGGGTTAGACAGACAGACAGACAGACAGACAGACAGACAGACAGACAGATAGACAGACAGACAGGCAGGCAGACTGACAGACAGAAAGACAGACAGACAGACGGAGGGATGGATGGACGGACGGACGGACGGACAGAACAAAACCAAGGCCAACGTTAACAAAATCCACTTATAAAAACAACAAATGAACTGAAGTGAAATTTCTTCTGCCATCTCATTCAAATTTGGCTCCGTGACTTGACGGGGCGATAATAGATTAGAAATCTGAAACTGACGTGACTTGAATTCACTGAACTTGTTATTCACGTGACATTGTTCGCGCCAGAATTATTACTGGAAGTAAAGAACAAGAATAGAATGGAATGAGTGACATTCTTGAAATGTTAAAGTCAGGTTCAAGGCGGATGATTGGTTTACAATGCGTGAAGCCAAAGAAGGTGATAATAATTTGACTGGATTTGCAGACCATCTAGAACAGGGGATCTTAAATGGGGGTATTCATATATCTTGGGGTTATGGGAGCCCAATGACTGCGGTATGGGACTCGATCTCTGAACAGTGTTGGTCTCCGAGACATTTTTGTTAGATTTAGAACTTTATTTCTTCTTCTTCTTCTTCTTCTCACTGGAACTGACGAACTGGTGTTCTTTTTCAGCCGATGCGGTGAAGATGTTGAGGCACAACTTGGTGTCGGACTGAGAGTGGGTTATGATGGCCATTTTTTCAGTCACTGAGTTGAGCCGAAAATCATGGAGCATGCAGTATTTCTTTAACAGACTCCACCACCATGTGTAATATGGGCGATCCCTGTCCTGTTATCCAGACAAACGGAGAGATTGGTAGGGTCTTGGTCAGCTGTAGTCCGCCTGCCCGGACACTGGCATATCATCTATAGGTCGCTGATCGCTAAATCGGGCAATGTCTTAACCGCAGCTAATGACGTCATTTAAAGGAGTACTGTCAATAATGATGATACCGTCAACAGTCATGAGAAGCAAGTTTGGGAGCATACTGGAAAATCCACTAGAGGTCTATATTCTGCATAAAGAGAAGATTAAGAATCCCTGATGTGGAACCACAGTGGGCCGAGGATAGTGGAGCCTCTATGGTGGCTTCTTACTTGGTGGAGTGGACACAACTAAGCAGATGCCCCCACAGACTTCAGTGCTGGTGCATGGTGTGATTTCAAAGTAAGTGGTTTGCATAAGTTCTCGTGTACAGACCTAGGCAGGAATGTTCAATATTTCGGCAAGAAGCCTTCGTGACATAATTTAAGCGACAACTATATATCCCTTAACTGCGGATAGTTCTGCCATTTTTTGAGACCGTGCAACACGACTTAGCATCGTACGGGAAAATGTTTTCGAAAATTTTCTTGCTGCATTTCGCACAGGATTTTTATAGAGCAAAGTATGTGAGGAAAAGATGGAGAGAGAGAACGTGAAGGAAGAAATAAGAGAACTGTGAGTAAACAAGCGGAGAGAGAGAGTGTGTGTGAATGAATGAATGATCTGTATTTTAAAAGGGTGAAGAATTGGGCGTGCAGGCTCGTCTTACATTCTGGCCCTTATTATTCCATCTTTCATGCTTCCCACACCAAGAGAGTAAACCAGGGACAAAGATGAATGTGGACAAATTGTATTTGTGGCAATGAGCCTCAAAGCGTGGAGTGCCGAAAGGAGAGAGAGACACATAGAGAGACACAGAGAGAGAGAGAGGCACAGAAAGAGACAGAGGGAGGGTAAGTCAGGGAGAAAGATGAAGGTGGACAGACTGGTGTGGTAATGAGTCTCTGCAATTGGAGTACTGCAAGGAGAGAGAGAGAGAGAGGACGAGAGAGAGAGAGGAGAGAGAGAGACAGAGGACGAGAGAGAGACAGAGGACGAGAGAGAGACAGAGGACGAGAGAGAGACAGAGGACGAGAGAGAGACAGAGGACGAGAGAGAGACAGAGGACGAGAGAGAGAGACAGAGGACGAGAGAGAGAGACAGAGGACGAGAGAGAGACAGAGGACGAGAGAGAGAGGACGAGAGAGAGACAGAGGACGAGAGAGAGACAGAGGACGAGAGAGAGACAGAGGACGAGAGAGAGGACGAGAGAGGACGAGAGAGAGACAGAGGACGAGAGAGAGAGATAGAGGACGAGAGAGAGAGGACGAGAGACAGAGGACGAGAGAGAGACAGAGGACGAGAGAGAGAGACAGAGGACGAGAGAGAGAGACAGAGGACGAGAGAGAGAGACAGAGGACGAGAGAGAGAGACAGAGGACGAGAGAGAGACAGAGGACGAGAGAGACAGAGAAAGAGAGAGAGGAGAGAGAGAGGGTAAGTCGGGGACAAAGATGAATATAGATGGACTATTTGTGGTAATGAACATAAAGGATTGGAGTGCTGACTTTCACTTCGTACTCTCCTACTTCCGTTAGGGCGCATTTTGTGCCCGCATTTATACTAGGAGGGGACCAAAAAAAAAAAGGTAAGTCTAAATTTTTTTTATCTATTTGTCGTGTTTTATGTTGTTTTTTTTTATGTAATCTATCGGCTTTTTCCGAAATATTGGATTGTTGTATGTTCTTGGTTTATATGTGGTCATCTTGCTTTCTGCTATGTCTCAGTATTTATATCTTTCTGTAAAACCCGAAACATCTATATTCGTTACAAGAACCAGTTTTACCACAATTGTCATATCTCTTATATATTAACAGATGGGACATGTCACCAGTTGCTGGTATACTAACAGAAGGATATACAAACTAACAGCATGGAGGACGTATAGAGACATCTAGAATGCTCGGACAATCATCGTGAGTCCAGCCTTATCATAACATAAAATATATCACACTTTTTCCCCTGTCATTAATAAAAAAAAAAGAAGACGGTCGATGTATTTAATCATCCTCGATACAGTACTGGAGGAGCTTGACTTTGCTGACCACATTTGCCTGCTGTCAGTGGGACATGCAAGACAAAAGAAATAAGCTAACCCAGTACTGCTGATAAAATGGGACTAAAGATCAATGTAGGAAAGACAAAAGTTAAGGAAACAAAGTGTGAGCAACAACAGATGTTGTTGTTGTTGTTGTTCGTCCGTCGTCTTCGATGATGACCACGGCTTCATCTTGGTCTAAATAGGGTGAAGTGTGTCCGTGCGTGACCAACTAGCCCTGTACGAGCTTTAAAAGTTTTGCCACACACGGAACATATATGCCAAGATTTAGTTGTGGGTGCTTGTGCTGCCTTGGCTTTTCGCATTGTGCGTTTGCGCTGGGCACTTTCAGTTCTTGAACAACAGACAGAGGCAACGAAGAGGACATCAATAACAGGCAAAGGCAACGAAGAGGACATCAACAACAGACAGAGGCAACGAAGAGGACGTCAACAACAGACAGAGGCAACGAAGTGTACATCAACAATAGACAGAGGCAACGAAGAGGACATCAACAATAGACAGAGGCAACGAAGAGGACATCAACAATAGACAGAGGCAACGAAGAGGTCATCAACAATAGACAGAGGCAACGAAGTGTACATCAACAATAGACAGAGGCAACGAAGAGGACATCAACAATAGACAGAGGCAACGAAGAGGACATCAACAATAGACAGAGGCAACGAAGTGTACATCAACAATAGACAGAGGCAACGAAGAGGACATCAACAATAGACAGAGGCAACGAAGAGTACATCAACAATAGACAGAGGCAACGAAGAGGACATCAACAATAGACAGAGGCAACGAAGAGGACATCAACAATAGACAGAGTCAACGAAGAGGACATCAACAACAGACAGAGGCAACGAAGAGGATATCAACAACAGACAGAGGCAACGAAGAGGACATCAACAAAAGGTTAACTAGAACAAACACGGCTTTCGCAATCCTGAACAAATATACAGAAATACTAAAAGCTGGGCAGGAAAACAACAATGAGGATATTCAAGAGTGATGTTCTGAGTGTGATAACTCCACGGAAGTGAATGCTGGAAAACCACCAAAACTATAGAAAACAATCTGAACTAATTCCAGGCTAAAAGTTTACCTAGGATTAGGCGAATATTTTGGCCACATAACACATGAAGTATCACCTTGCTGCTGGCAGAAATGCAGATGAAGCCACTGGCTTTGATTATCGAAGAAGGACGTTAGCGATGATTCAGGCATGAGCTTCGGACGACTGGTGGACTCTGTAATAGAATAAGCGCTGAGACGGACACCTCAGGGAAAAAGAAGTAGGGGTAGACCAGAGAAAACGTGGAGAAGAACAGAGTGAATGTTGAACAACAGAGGGCTCACCTGGGTGTAAGAGCGAAAAAGAAGGCATAAAAAGACAGGGGTTTGTGGAATAAAAACGCGAAACTGCATTGGGCACTTAAAAGTTCAGATAGAGATAGATAAATAGATAGACAGATAGACAGACAGAGATAGATAAACAGACAGACAGACAGACAGATAGATAGATAGATAGATAGACAGACAGACAGACAGACAGACAGACAGACAGACAGATAGATAGATAGATAGACAGACAGACAGACAGACAGACAGACAGATAGATAGATAGATAGATAGATTCATCATCGAACTAATCAAAACAATCTGTTAAGTAAACCAAGAAGAGTTCTACAGTAGACGGTCTTTTCCTCTTACAACTTTCGTAGTTTCGCCTTGGGTGGCAAACAGGACCTAAATTATCAGGGATCATAGAAAAAACATTTCTCCTGTCCCGTATCTTGTTATTACATTACGAGGCAAATCGAGAACGATTATTCCAATTAACGTTAATTTCAAGCCTCTTCATAATCCTGCAACTGAGCTATGCCATATCGAGTTGTATAATGAGTAAATCATACAAAAATTCTTCCTTTCTTTTTTTTTTTTTAAAATTGACCGGAATAACGAAACAAAATGATGATATTTCGTTAGCAGAAAGGATGTACGTTGACATTTACTTTATCCATTAGCTATCCTATGTCAAATATTTCTTAAATAAACCAGATTTATGACGCATTGCCGGGTCGCAGGACTCTTAGAGAAACATCTAAAAATAAAAAAAAAATCTTATAACTAAGTATTAACAGGAATAAAATCTTCCATTAGGTTTAGCAATAATTTCATGTATTAAATCAACTTTTATAAATTTCATACGCTGAAAGTTAAAACTAATTTATAAGCGAAGCAAAATAAGCACATTTAATTGTAAACAAACTGGATTATGCTACTTGGTCTTCACTTGAAAGAAAAAAAAAGAAAAAAGAAACAGTTAAGAAATATTGTGGAAATAATTCCCTTGTGTATTCTTAAATGGAGTCTAGAATATCCAGTTTAGAATCTAAGCTCGTTCATCTTAAAAAGAGAAAAGTTATATTTCCTTATAGCATAATTATATTTAAAATTCTATCAGCAATTATATTTTCCTATTTAAAGAAGCAAATTTCTTAAATTTGATTCTTATTTAAAAGGCGATGTTTTCTTTTTGTAAAACTTGATTTGCAGATCGCGAGTAGAAGCAAAGAACTAAAATTTATCTTTTGAGATAAGGTAAAAAGGTAACATTCCCGTTTCCATGCCATTAAGGCTTATTGGTGATACGGTATTAGGCCGTATTTCTAGGACCTCCAGCACGTGAAAGTGTAATGTGAGCAGCATCGTGCCTGCTTGCATGTAACTTCGGATGTTTCTCTGGTACCCATTTTTTTTTAGGCTGGATGGACCCCGGGGGGGGGGGGGGGGGGGGGGGTTGGTATGTACCAGAAAAAATCCCTACTTCTGGGGTTTGAACCCGGTACCACCAGATTAGTAAAGTGAGCGGCTAATTCTTTTGAGATAAAGTTCTAGAAATTAAAACTTGTTTCTTTGTTTGTTTTTTTTCTTTTACGAGGCATGTCGCGAAAGAGAAAAATCTGTTCTTCTTAAAGCTTGATCGAGCAAACAGACTTCTCAGCTTCTTATCTGCAACTAATATTCGGCTAAAAAAAATAACAGAAAGACATCATGCAGGATGTTCTCTGTAGAAATCTTGAGAAATTTAAAAGTACTACCAACGCATGCGAAGGCAGTGTTTAAGTGATCAGTAGCTGACAGGTAACAGTGGAGTAAACGTTTTAAAAAAAATGAAAGCCAGGCATAGTAACGGCAATGCTACAGAATCTACCTCTGGAATATCGGTGAGTGTGTGCTTTCAAAACGAGAATTCTGTACCTTGAACATCCATCCATCCATCTATCCATCCATCCATCCATCCATCCATGGTCGGCGATGGGGTAAGCAGTCACCGCCCAGTACTGGCTGTGGCGTCTTGTATGGCAGCAACAAATTCTCTCCACATCTCACGGTCTGCGGCCAGTTTTTGTACTGTGCCCCAGCTGTCCTGGATGCCACCCATTTCTGCATCTACATTTCTCCGCCAGGTAGCCTTGGGTCTTCCTCTCTCTTTGTTCCCCTCGGGTGTTCATCTCATGGCTGTTTTAGTGATCATTCTGCGGTCTCTTTAGAGCACATGACCGATCCATTTCCAGCTGTTGTATGCATATTATGGCGTGCATATCTTCTGGTTCACATTGGACAAGTAGGCCTCTATTATTTATTGCCTGCGGTCAGTAAATATTTAAAACATGAGACAGGCTGTGTGGAATGAGGATAATTTGCCGATTTCCTTTTCGTTGTTCTCCATCATTCTGGTCCATAGAGGAGTATGGATAACACACAGCTGTGGTACAGTTGTATTTTGGTTCTAGTACTGTGCTGAGAGGGACTTCTAGATACTTCTAAGATTAATGAAAGTTGTTATAGCTTTATTTATTCTACTCTTTATGTGTTCCTCGATCTGATGTTAGTTTGCTGCCCAGGTATGTGAAGGTATCTGTAAATCGGACATTAAGTATGTCAAAGTAAGGACAGGTGTGTTCTCTCTCCCTCCCCTCTCAAAAAAGAATAGAATCCATGCATGATTAAGATGGGGTTCACAAAGGGGTTAATGAAAAGAAAGCGCTACAAATATATCATTAACAGATAAAGAGGAACTAACGATTGAAGGAACAGATATAAACGACTAGCCAGCAAAAGCAAATGAAAAGTTCAAGGCTGGTTATTTGTTGCACGGACTACGTGGTTAACGGTGGGTGCTTCAGCACTCTGTAGTCATTACACAGGGATCGATGAAAACGGATGGGCGGTTTACACTCAGGTAAACGGGTTGGAGAAGAATGAACGTAGACGGACCGGTAAGAACAAGGAACACGGGAGGATAGAGGCAGGACAGAGAGAGAGAGAGAGAGAGAGATATATAAGACAGACAGAGAGGCAGGACAGAGAGAGAGAGAGCAAGAGAGATAGATAGACAGACAGAGAGGCATGTAAACGGAGTAAGAGAGAGACATGTAGGAAACTATACAAGCAGATGGATACAAGACAGACAAATAGATGGATACAAGACAGACGAGTAGATGGATATAAGACAGAGGCAAATAGACGAATACAAGACAGAGACAAGTAGATGGATACAAGACAGACAGATACATGGATACAAGACAGAGGCAAACAGATGGGTCAAGAAAGAGACAAACAGATGGATACAAGACGGAGGCAAACAGAGGACCAAGAAAGAGGCAAATAGATGGATACAAGACAGACGAGTAGACGGATACAAGACAAGAGACAAGTAGATGGATACAAAACGGAGACACACGCAGATGGATGGATACAGGAAAGATACACAACTAGGTGGATACAAGACTTATACACACTTAGGTAGGTGCAAGACAGAGACACAAGCATACAGATCGACACAAAACGAGACAAAACCGTATCTTTCTTGAAGACAATAACAACAACAACAACAACAAAAAGCAACCGAAGTACCAGAACAAATAAAGTAACACTTAAAGTCGGGAGATCCAGCCCATTCGTTAAGTTTTATTTTAAGTGATTTTGTATGTACTTTTTTGTGTGGATCTCCTGGTTTCAAGGTTTGCCATAACCATTCCCAATTAAATAAACAAAGATAAATAATCTAAGAAGGAGATTATTGTTTGTAGGGAAATATGTAGCAAAATTAATGTAGCAAAATTAATGGGTTTTTCTTCTTTTTTTTGGGGGGGGGGGGGACAATAACTCGTAGACTGAAGTAGTTTGTGGAATAGTTTGGATGTAACCAGGGCGAACGAGAGAGGTGGTCCGGTCGGTGCACTCACCCGAGGGGCTTCTCCTGTCTTAGGGAAGGGCCCTCAGTGGATGAGAGAAGAATGGCAAATTTGTACGATTTGGGGGGGGGGGGGGAAGAGAGTAGGCACCGGCTTCCAAATCTACTCTCGGAGTGAGAGAGAGTGAGAGAAATAGAGAGAGTGTGAGAATGAGAGAGAGAGTGTGTGAGAGTGAGAGAGAAATAGAGAGATAGAGAGAGATAGAGACAGGCAGAGATAGAGTGGGAGAGAAATAGAGAGAGATAGAGAAAGAAATAGAGAGAGATAGAGGGAGTGAGAGAGAAATAGAGAGAGATAGAGAGAAAGTGAGAGAGAAATAGAGAGAGATAGAGAGAGTGTGAGAGAGAAATAGAGAGAGACATAGAGAGAGTGAGAGAGATATAGAAAGAGTGAGAGAGAGAGAGAGAGTGCGTAGCACACAGGAAGTTGGATGACAATTGTGGTCGACCCTTCCATGGGAGACAGCACAGAATGACGACGACGACGATGATGATAACGAGTACGGATGTGGCGGTCATTTTGCCAGTGGATTAACTGGTAGAATCAGGCTGATGATCAACTATTTCCCTCCAAAACAACACTGGCAGGGTTTGGTAGATCTTCCTCGGCTATACAAATCAACGCTCACAGTAACAGTTAGGCCAAGTCTAAATAAATGTTTAAACAAACAGCACATTTGTAGCCCAGCAAATGTGTTTCCAAACTATAGAGAAACTTCTTTCTAGTTTATCAACACTGAAATCTGTACACAGAATTTATTCTGGTGCGTCGTGGAAAACACTTCAGGAATGAAAGAGTTAAAGGGGCGCTCGTCAAGTCCCACAAGCATCAGGCATCTATCAGCATCAATATCAAGACGGAAGGAGCCAGTATAATTAGCAGAAAAGAAGCAAAATGTCTAATGCGGGGAGAAAGAATTAGATATGACGGTGGCCGGGGATAGATAAAACAGATCTTGTTACCTTTTTCAGGAAAGTTGATTATTCTGGTTATATGAAGCCTGGTATGATCAGATCAAACAGCATGAAGATTGCATGGCCTCCGGAGAATCGCGTCATAAACACCATCCGATCTTCTGGTTTGCGTCACGAAGTTTTCACTCTGGAGTCTCTGTAGAGAAATTATAAATGAAACGTTCATGTTAAAAAATATCTCCTCCGTTTCTATGTTCCTTAGAAAAGAAAGAACACATTAAACAGCGAGAGAAATTATTCATGTGGACCGATATTCCACTCAGTAAAAGGCCGACATTTCAAAGTTTAAAAAGAAACGAAAAGAAAGCAGACCATTGGAAAGACGCACAATACAGCAAGAACTAAAAGAAGCAGAAAAGACGTGGCTTAAGATATCCCGACCTGTTCAAGACAGAATTGCCCGGAGAACCTTTGCTGATGTCTTATGCTCCAATGGGACTACAGAAGACTGATGACAGCGACGAAGGCCCCCACGGCGTGCGTGTGAAATCCTCACTTCCCTCGGAATATCCTCCTCCACGGTGCTTGGTTTTCACAAAGGTTTGCGCCCGAACAGGTTGGTCACGAGCCAAAACCTAAGATCTTATCATGATCAATCTGAACCTCCCAAAGATTTAACGCGACAGAAAGAAAACTCCAACGACGACAAAGAAGACTCCATTACCAGAATAACTTAAATTGTCACGTGTGTGTGTGTGTGTGTGTGTGTGTGTGTGTGTGTGTGTGTGTGGAGATTCTAAGTGATTTCAGCTTGCATTTGTTTCGTTTCATTGCAGATTTTATTAAAAATTTATCTGAAAGAAGGAAATAAATCCATAACGAGAAAGCAACATTAATATTTAGCGATGATGAGCCTAGATATTGTGCCTCAAAACAAAAACAAAAATGAAACAAAATTAAATTCTAACACATTTTAAGCTAATTAAATGTTTGTAAAGGGCGTTCTATATGTACTCCTGTTAAGCGATGATTAAATGCTTCCATGTTAGTTCTTCCCTTGGTTATATACAGTGCATAAAATCTTTCTATCCTTTTTCTTGGTGTCACGGTGGTGTAGTGGTTAGCGCACCATCCTGCTGATCAGAAGGTTCTTGGTTCGATTTCGCACTCGGGCAGAATTTTCCTTAACTGACCGGCACTGGGGGGGGGGGGGGGGTCAAGCCAGCCTGAACAAAAGAATGGGCACCCAGGGGCTGTCCTAGGAAAACAAAGGCAGGAGGACAGATACTGGCACTCCTACCTCTCAGTGTTGAAATGCCCTAGAACTTAGCACCCAGCTATAGTACATACATTTGGAGTCTTTTCTTGTCTATCGTTTAGAAACATGCTGTCGTGTACCTCCATAGTGGTGAGAGAGAGAGAGAGAGAGAGAGAGAGAGAGAGAACGAGCGAACGAACATACTTTATTTTCAAAGGGGTTAAGAACTGGGCGCACAGGCCAGTCTAACATTCTGACCTTCATCATACAGCTTTCACTCAGTTACAGTCATTCAGCATTTGTTAATGAGCATAATAATCATTAAATGATTACATAAACAAACAATAAACTTATTTCTTCTATAGGAGAGAGAGAGAGAGTGACAATGAGTGAGAGTGAGAGAGAGAGAGAGATTGATTGATCTTTATTTCAAAAGGGTTAAGAATTGGGCACACAGTCCCGTCTGACATTCTGCCCTTTATCATACATCTTTCACTCTATTCCAGACATTCTACAAATATGCTGTTCATATAACAAACATAACTAACATTGAAGCTGAGAGACATAAAATAAAATATAACATTAGCGTTTCGCTCTTAAACATTCACTCAGTACAGAAGTAACTACATACAGTATAAATGACTATCTACTAAACAAAATTTTCTGGACTATTCAGAAAACAATTGTATTCGGTGTCTGTAAGATCAGTCTAAGATAACTTTTAAGTTTTACAATTCATGGAGGCACGTAGTCGACATCAAATAGATATTAGGAAAGCTTGTAGTTGTAGGAAGGAGTATAATTTATATTTTTTGTATAGGATGGGAGGGTATTCCAAAAATGAGCAGCAGAATAACCAAAGCTTTTCTTGTAAAGATCAAGTCTAGGTTTTGGAAGACATATGTTGTTCAAGCGTTGGCTGCACTTTGGGCTAAATTTAAACAGGTTCCATAGATAAGGCGGGGCATGCCGTGAAAGAATTTGATGTACTAACTTGGCTTTGTTGAAGAGGAACCTGTTCTTAAGGGGTAGTATTTTGATACGTTTGTGATGATTAGTTGTTTGTGCTTGATCTTTGTCACTAATAGCTTTACTGCTCGCTTTTGGAGTGAGCAAAGCCTCTTTGTGAGAGTGAGTGAGAGAGAGTGAGAGAGTGAGTGAGAGAACAAGAGAGTGAGAGAGAGTAAGAGAGGAAGTGAGAGAATGAGAGAGAGTGAGAGAGAGTAAGAGAGTGAGAGAGGGAGAGAGAGTGCCAGAGAGAAAGAGAGAGTGGGAGAGAGTGTGAGAGAGATAGGGAGAGAGATAGAGTGTGAGAGAGATAGAGTGTGTGAGAGAGAGAGAGAGTTAGGGTAAAAATCTTCCATATGCTAGTGGAGCCTGCTGTGAAACCTGCTTCTTGCGCCCACTTTGAGAATCCGTGCAGGACGCTATAACCCACTCCTTCACCTGACTCCACATCTGAGCTTCAAGATCTGCACAGCGGCCTCAGTGTCGCTGTTAAAAGGAGACTCGACAACAACAATAACTAGATTTATCTTATATCTTATATCCTTACCGCGCCGTTAAGCGTCACATAGGGCTCGCAAAGTAGTTCGCCAATATTACCTGTCTTCGCCGAGTCTTTCAACCTCATCAAGGGATTTTATGCCTGTTAATTTGGCCTCTCTTAACAATGTCCTCTTCAGAGTTTCACGCGGTCTACCTCTTTTTCTTTGGCCTGTTGTGTTCCACTTGATAGCTTGTTTTGGGGATTTTCTGCTCATTTCGTCTCATCAAGTGACCAACATATGTCCATCTCCTTTTCCTGATCACCCATGAGACTGGTTGTTGTTCAGTCATCTGTCTTATCTCTGCATTGTTCTTGAATTCATTCCACTTGATGCCGAGTATTTTCCTTAGGCATTTGTTTTCAAAAGAGTCTAATTTCTTGTCTATTTCTTTAGTTGTTTTCCAGCTTTCGCATGCATAAATGAGGGTGGATATTACATTTGAATTGAATGGTCTTAACTTGGTTTTTGTGTTTATAACTTTTGAATTCCATATGTTCTCAAGATTCTTGAAGATCGATGCTGCTTTTGCAATTCTAACTTCCTTTCTAGTGTCACCATCCTGGTCTATGTAGCTGCCAAGGTATGCAAATTGATTGACTTCTTCAATATCTGTCCCTTCTATGTGTAACTAGATTAATGGTAACCATAAATACAACAACGTACCCAAGAAGAACAAAAACTTCATTAACGACAACTATTACATTAACATCAACAGTAATTACTTCAGTAACAATGGCAACTACTACATTAACAACAACAGCAGCTACAACAATGAAAATAACAGCAAGTACTACATTAACATCAACAGCAATTACTACAATAACAATGGCAACTACTATATTAACATCAACAGCAGTTATTACATTAACAACGGCAACTACTACATTAACATCAACAGCAATTACTACAATGAAAACGGCAGCTACCATATTAACATCAACAGCAATTACTACATTATCAACAATCATGACTACAATGTTAACAACAACAATCACAATAACAACTATATTAACAAAAACTACTACTACATTAGCATCAACAATAACTGCAATAACCACATTAATAACATTAGCAACAGTAAAAACATGTACATTAATGGCATTAAAAACAGCTACCTTTACAACAGCAGCGACAACAACAACAACTAGAAGAACAATAACAGAAAGAACAACCACATTAATAATAAGAGGACCAAGAACAACTACAACATAAACAATAAATGCAATTACAAGAACACATCATTAACAATTAGAACAGCAGGAACAGCTACAACATTAACAATGACAACAACAAGAGCAACTACAACATTAATAACGACAACAACAAGAGCAACTACAACATTAACAACAAGAACAAGACCAACTACAACATTAACAACAAGATCAACTACAACATTAACAACAAGACCAACTACAACATTAACAGCAAGACCAACTACAACATTAACAACAAGACCAACTACAACATTAACAGCAAGACCAACTACAACATTAACAACAAGACCAACTACAACATTAACAGCAAGACCAACTACAGCATTAACAACAAGACCAACTGCAACATTAACAGCAAGACCAACTACAACATTAACAACAAGACCAACTACAACATTAACAACAAGACCAACTACAACAATAACAACTACAACAACCAGACCAACTACAACATTAACAACTACAACAACAAGAGCAACTACAACATTAACAACTACAACAATAAGACAAACTACAACATAACAACAAGAACAAGAAGGCCAACTACAATATTAACAACGAAAGCAACTACAACATTAACAACTAAAACAACAAGAGCAACTACAGCATTAACAACTACAACAACAGGAGCAACTACAATATTAACAACGACAACAAGAACAACTACAACATTAACAACTACAGGAACAAGAACAACTATATCTACATAAGCACCAACAGTAGCAGCAATCACTACACCACTAACAACAACAACAACAAAACAATACGTAATAAGACAAGAAATGATATTAGAAATAAATTTCAAGAAATAAAATGCCCAGCAAAAGATGGAAGCTAAAGAAAGCAAAATGATATAGAAGAGACATTTAGTATGTCTTGAAAACCCGAGCGCTGCTCTTTATTCCCCTCTCCCCCCTCCCCCCTTGTCACGTGCCATGATAAAGAGTCGTTGCGGAAAGTGATAAATTTATACACGTTGCTAGGATGTGCTTGGTTTATTGCACAGTCTCATGCAAAGAGGAAAAAAAAAGAAAAGAAGTATCTTTATAATCATCAACAGGGTTTGTCCACCCTGCATGTATACCAAAATACCCTGGTCATGCCAGGTCATCTTGTCTCCCTGGCTGACCTTGCTAGCGCGGGGCAAACCTCCCAAACTGTGAACGCCGGCTACAACAGGTGCATGGCATAACTAATCACGTTTTTAAATGCGACCTGTCGTCCCTCCCACTGTGTCTCTTCCCTTATCTTTATCTCTCCCTCCCTCCCTCCCTCATATATCTCTTCTTCTTGTTCTCCAACTTACTCCGTAACTCCTCCGCCTTTCATTATATTTTTTTTCTTACTGTTTCCATCGATTTTTTTTCTATAGTACTTTTTCTTTCTCTGTCTCAGACTTTATGTGTCTACGTTATAATTATGTCCCCTAAAATTGTCCCGTTTTCCTCCCGAAGTGGGACGCATACTGGGTTCTCTAACTTCCTATTTTCCTGAAACGTGCAAAGGATTTCGATGGCTGTATTTTTCCCTATGGTTTTATTAACTATGCAGGTGTACCTCGATTTACGATATTTCGACTTTACGATGATGCAATAGCGATGCACATCCAGTACTGTACATTTACTATCAGAAGAAGTACCACCCCCCCCCCCCCGACAATTTCAGCCCTGACGCTCAAGGGGGGGGGGTGAGCCCCTCTGGGTCATGACTCACAGAGGTCTTGTGAGTTGTTGCTTTTTTGTGTGTCCTGGGACTGAACCCTTGATCTTCCAGTTGGCACTGCACTTTGAAGTGCGTATTTAGCGATTTAGCCATGGAGGACTGGTATTGGTTGTGACAACGAAAGTATTTAAGTTCTTAATGCTTGTTTCGCATACTCCACAGCCAGCATGAGGCCTTTTCTGCTGTTTCTGAAAGACTTTTCAACGCCCTTGCTCTTGCTTGTCCCTTTATGCCCAGCTGCTTACATAGGTCATATGCTGATGTTGCTACGAATTCTCTTGCTCCCACTTCTACAGCTATCACTTTTGCCCTGATTCCTGCCCCCTGCCTCAGTTGCTTGACCAGATCATCGTACTTCTCACATTTTAATAAATGCTGCTCATCTATTCTTGTTTCGTACGGAACCATAAGCTCAATCATTATTAATTTCTGTTTTTCTATCTTATATCTTATATCCTTCCCGTGCCGTTAAACGTCACATAGGTCTCGCAAGGTAGTTCGCCAATTTTTCCTGTCTTCGGCGAGTCTTTCAACCTCATCAAAGGATTTTATGCCTGTTAATTTGGCCTCTCTTAACAATGTCCTCTTCAGAGTTTCACGCGGTCTGCCTCTTTTTCTTTGGCCTGTTGTTGGCCTGTTTGGCCTATATATTCATTCAGTGACAATAGTTATTAATTTACTTATTTGTTTATCCTACCATAATCATTTTCGATTTACGACATTTTCAACTTACAATAGGCTCATCGGAGCGTAACCCCGTAGTAAATCGCAGCTTTATCTCGATATAAATATAAAAAAAATATTCGATATAAATATCCAAATAGAGTTTTCTTTTTTTTTTTTTTTTTTTCTTTTTTTTTCATAGCTGTCCAGATTGTCCACTGCAGAAAAAAAGAAGAGAGAGAGAGAGAGAGAGAGAGAGAGACAGACAGACAGACAGACAGACAGAGAAAGAGATGGTAAATATACCGACCAGGTTAGTGAGGACAAGAAACCTTTAGGAGGGGAAAAAAAATGACAGAAGACACGTGCTCTTTTGTGTAGAAGAAGGGAGAAACATAACGGCAATAACCTCCTCCGATCAATAACATCTGCAGATAAGGTTCTTTATTACGAAAATCACGGAGGGTAATAAATTACCAGATGAACGCCCGGTTTAAAACGTTTGTGACTGAGGAGAAAAGAAAATTGCTTGTAGCTTCAGGATCAGTTCCGCTTGTCACATGTTACCCCATCTTATGTTATCTTTTGTTCCGGACGTTTAGATTTTGCCGTTTTGTTGTAACCTGAAATGTCTAGCTCCGGGGGGGGGGGGGATATTAGAACCAGATGATGGGAACATGGGGATCGTTTAACGGGGATATGGGGACTAGACGATGAGGATATGGGAACAAAATGACGGGGGATATAAAAGCCAAATGATACAGGAGGGGCTGAAGGGGGGGGGGGCATGAGAATCAATGATGGGAGTTACGTGAAGCAAATGATGGGAGTTATGTGAAGCAAATGATGGGAGTTACGTGAAGCAAATGATGGGAGTTACGTGAAGCAAATGATGGGAGTTACGTGAAGCAAATGATGGGAGTTACGTGAAGCAAATGATGGGAGTTACGTGAACTAAATGACCGGGATGTAACACAGCGAGATATCGGAGGTTATGGAAGCCAAATGATGGAGGATGGCTGCAGAATGATGGGGTGGGGGTGGGGTGGGGTTATGGTAGCGACATGATAGGAGTATGGAGACCAAATGGAGGGAAATGATAGGAGTTTGGAAACAAATGATTCGGGGGGCGGGAGTTGAAAACAAAATGATCAGAGCATCGGAATCAAATGATGGGGGTATGGGATCCAAATGATAGGGGTATGGGAACCAAATGATTTGGGAGGGGGGGGGGTGTGAACGATTTGCGTCTTGGATCGAGGAGGCGTACGACTCTGATCGAAACGTAACCGTCCACTAGTTGGCAGTGTATTGTTTCCAGGGGGTAGCGACGTGTGACTGACCATTCTTGTTCAACATTCGTGTCTGAGGCATGGCCGGGTTGTTTTGAGGGAGCCGTTTTTGTGGTATATATGATCGTATTTGTGTAGTTTATGATATGTAGGTGTGATATGGAAAGACTGATTGTTCCAGCGATGATCTCTATCCGTGCCCACCTCATATAATG
Source organism: Achatina immaculata (assembly GCA_009760885.1). Classification (NCBI taxonomy): domain Eukaryota; kingdom Metazoa; phylum Mollusca; class Gastropoda; order Stylommatophora; family Achatinidae; genus Lissachatina; species Lissachatina immaculata. The sequence goes on along the minus strand of CM019696.1, from coordinate 47,045,401 downwards.
TAAGTTTTATGTAGGTTTTTATGTAAAATGTGTGCCGAAATGTGAGCTGTGTTGAAGGTGAAGTTTCTGTTGAGGTGTTAAGTTTATAGTGATATCTAATCTTTGTATTTGATTGCTTGTTGAATATGACATGTTATGCTTTGCTTTCATCTTGATCATCATTCACAATGTGATTGTTATTACATATATGAACTTATATGTTCATTGCAGTGGACAGTTGTTTTTCATTCATACTGAATATCACATGCTTCATGCATGTTGATTATTATGTGTATGTTGTTGATACGCTCTTCACATCATATTGATTATACGCTTTGCTCTTACAGTGGTTATCATGTATGTAGGCCATATGCAGCTGTTGGCAGCGAGACTTTTTCTTCTTGTTGTGAAGTATCATGAGCTGGTGCTGAAGAAACACTAGAAGATTAAGTGCTAATTGCACACATGTTCTTTGGGGGGGGGGGCATTAAGGGCTCTGTGATCACTAGGGTATATTTTCAATGAGCTTTCATCATTTATCACTTGTGTGTCCCTGCTTATATTTGATGCATATTAAGAGCCATGAGTTATTACTGCATTGAATCATCATCCTCCTCGAATCATTATCATTTCATCTTCTATGTCATTGATTAATGTTCTCATTGGGTTTATGGTTGTCATTGCCAGTTGTTGTTATGCACCGTGGACGTCTAGTCTTTGTGATTAAATGACGTATACTTGATCACTGACTTATTGATCTGTTCCGCATATGTTAGATATGTAATATCTGTTGGATGTCAGATCCTTCAACAGCAGTTCATTACATTAAACATACAACAGACCTAGTAGACCTAGTAACACACCATAATTAGTGTATGAGTTGCGAACGAAGAAGAAGAAGAAGTGTATGAGTATATAATTATACACGGAGTCAATGCAGTAAAGCTGCGATACCAAAATGTATGAACTAGGAAAAAAAGTAGGAACAGCTTTGCTACTTAACGAGTACACAGTTGTGACGTTTCGGCGTGAGCCTTAACCACACAAAAACACACAGGACAAAGAAATAGAGAGAGGAGATAAAGTATAAATTCACACGAATGCTGTGTTTAAAAAATCAGATAAAATGAATAGAGTGCTGAGTTGTAAGAAGCTGTGGCTTGTTCTACGCTGTGTGTCAGAAATGCCCATGGTGAAGTGTAGAGTATTTAAATGGAGACTTGGGATGTGTGATAGGTGGGTCGTAACTGAGGGTGGTGTGTGGGGAAACTGTAGATGGGAGAGAGAGTGATACACTGATAACCTAGCCGGGAGAAGGTGAAATAGGTGATTATAGTTATGGTAGAGGGGTTGTAAATGTGATGCTGTGAGGAGGTTCTGAACTATGTGTAACAAGTGAGAAGGGAGTGGAATTTAGTGAGGATGGATTGTGGAAGAGGAAAATGTTAGGCGTAGCTGAATAACGAGTTCAAACCATGTGGTTTCAGCGACCCATATTCATGAATATAGCGGTTCTCAAGCGCTAGGCGGCTTCTGTCATTTGCGTGACTTTGTTCGATGCCTATTACCAGAAAGTCAGATTTGCCTCAGCGGTTGGGGCCATTAAAATGATTCGGGACCGGTTTCGAAGCGTGCTGGGTAATACTTAACTTCATCTTTCTCTCTCTCTCTCTCTCTCTCTCTCTCTCTCTCTCTCTCTCTATTTCTCTCTCAGTATTTATCTTCTTCCTTTCCTTTATTTTTTATCAGTTTTTTTTAGTTTCTCCATCCACTCCGACCAACGCTCTTGTTACCAACCTCCTTCCAAACAGACAAGCAACAACTAAGAAATAAAATGAGAAAAGAAACACATTAAACAGACCAGAGGATCTTAAACTGTTTACAGTTACAGATAATTTCCCATCTCCCCCTTTTTTCCCTTTTACACCTCCCCTCCTCTCCCTTCCCAGCTGTGGTAGCACCAAAGGTCACCGAGAGAAACTGTGTAAGCCAAAACAAAACTTCTTCATCCGCTCGGGAAGTTAGATTACTGAGAGAGAGAGAGAAAAAGAGAGAGAGAGAGAAAGAGGGAGAGAGAGAAAGAGAGAGAGAAAAAGAGAGAGAAAGAGAGAAAGAAAGGGAGAGAGAAATAGAGAGAAAGAGAGAGAGGAGAGAGAAAAAGAGAGAGAGAGAGGAAGAGAGAGAAAAAGAGAGAGAAAGAGAGAAAGAAAGAGAGGAGAGAGAAAGAGAGAGAGGAGAGAGAAAGAGAGAGAGAGAGAGAGAGAGAGAGAGAGAGAGAGAGGAAAGACGAAGTTAGATGTTACTAAGAGGGATGAAAGGCTCAAAGGTTCAAACTCCGGCTTCATTGCAATCAAGACAGCCCCCATATACACCCCGCCCATTACCCCAGCATTCATCCAAGAGAGAGTATGTTTGAAACTAGTCCCCACGAAGTGTTGCTTGTTTACAATGCTTTTTCCTCCACACATTTAAGATTTCCTGCCATCATCTTTTTATTTGTCCTAGCTTCAGCAATCTCCTCACAGCCACATTGTTCTTCCATTCCCGCTCTTCATTTTCTTGCAGTATTTCCAATATGGCTTTAGCAATGTTGCCATTGTCTATTCTCAGTCTGCCATCTATTTTAGCCTGTCCACCAAAGCCTATCTCCAAAAAGAAAAAAAAACCATTTCTCTTTGGGAAAATTATTCAATCAAGAAGTGAAAAGGGAAAAAATAAACAGAAAAAAAACCTGAAACATATATTGACAGTTGATTGGTTGATATCCGTAAGGTGAGGTAACTCTCACGTAAAATATGCAGGAGCCTTTCCAGCCACGAGTTGTCTGACGCATATGTCGTAAAACAAACATGGCAGAGGTCACGTTGGCCGTATAATACTCTTTCTCCCCCCTGGGCCAAACACACACACACACACACAGAAATTTTTGCCCTTAAAGCGCTGACATTAATATTTTAAAATATACCTAGTATGGGCAACTTATGGCAGATATTCTGTTTTTACAGGCAACATCCAGTACAAGCTGTAAATATCCGTTTATTAGGGCCATGTTGACTAAAGATGAAGGCTTGGGTAGCGAAGTGGCTGGTGCACATGCCTCTCATAGCGACGGCAGTGGCTCGGGCTATCACATTCACTTCATCATCATCATGATGTGCCGTGCCGACTGGCGTTGGCTATTATGCTTCTCCAGAGTATCCAATCCTTCATGCAGGCCATCAGCTCAGTTGGTGATCTCCTCTCACACCATCCCGTCAGACTGTCCAGTATCACATTCACTTAACGGGTAGAAATCTGGGGTGGGCACTCCGCCCTGGAGTTGAAGGAAGAAAGACTGCCAGGCATAGCCTTGACCTCATCACACTCTAGTATGCAGGCAAGCCCAGGAAAACGCGACCACTAACATCTATACTAATCGCCACAGTGGCACAAGTGGCATGTAATAAGCGCAGATTGTTGAACCTTTCAATTGCACACACTAAACAACATTAAGTAACGCTTCAGGAAACTAAAAATAATTTATAAAACAACAAAAAGGGGAGAAGATTTCCGGAAAGAATTTACGAATTATTTAGTGAATGTTTCTTTCCGGGAGACAAAATGCAGTGAAGATAATTGATGAATCTTTGCAAAACAAAATTACTTGAAGAATTAAATTCATCCGGAAAATCTGAAATGAAGGGAAACAACTCCCACACAGCTGAGTTATTCAGAGGGAGTAACTCACTGAAATATTGTTGATATATTAAACGTATGGTCAGATACAATCATGGATGTTAATTTTGAGCAGTGGAACTGATATGTATATATTTTGTTTAAGATAAGACTTTTGTTAAGAGTAAAAAAAAAATCTTACATAGAAATATGTAGCACAGCTGAAGGTGCGATTCTTCAAATATTATGTATACTCTAGCCTACTCTATGTTATAAAAGATGCTATTCATCAAATGTTATTTATACTCTAGCTTACTATATGTTGTAGAAGACGTGATTCATCAAATGTTAGTATAATCTAGCATATTCTATGTTAAAAAAGATCGTATTCATCAAGTGTTATTTATAATCTAGCCTACTCTATGTTGTAAAAGATGTGATTCATCAAATATTGTGTATACTCCGCCCTACTCTACATGAATAATTAGTGTAAAGGTATATACAACTAAATATATACAAATACAAGATCCGACAATTAAGGAGTGAGACTAATTCCATAAAAATAAAATAAACAACAATTGAAAATATAACCTGTATTTTATTCAAAGTAAGCCACTTGTGCACTGATACAGCGAGGGGCACGATCTAACAAACACTGGAACGACCTCTGCAGTTCTTCTGTTGGTATGGCCCTTAAACTCGATGTTGCGTCCCTTTGGACGTCATCAGTATTGTCAAAGAAGCGTCCTTTCAATGGTAACTTTAATTTTAGGAATAGAAAATAATCGCAGGGAGACAAATCTGGAGAATAGGATTGATGATTGATTCTTTTGTTGTTTTTTTTAATGCCAAAAATTCCAGTACAGCTACCGCCCGGTGAGCCGGTGCATTATCATGAAGAAGGAAAAAACTGCCCGGTGTTGAATACTCCGGTCTGACTCGGAGAATCCTTTTCAATAGACGTTTCAAAATACTTAAATAATTTTTGCAGTGACACCCTGTTCCTCTGGAATGCACTCTTTGTGAATAACTCCTTTGCTGTCGTAGAAGCACACGAACATTGTCTTCAGTTTCGACTTTTGAAGACGAAGTTTTTTGCCTTTTGGTGATGATGACGACTATCACTGAGTACTTTGGATTGGCGTTTAGTTATGGTATCATTGCGGAAAATCCATGTTTCATCGTCTGCAACAATCAAATTTAAGAAATGTTTATTTCTGCGACACGTTTTGATGATGTCTTTTGTGTACTCAACACGCTGATGTTTTTGGTCATCAGACAACACATGTGGTACAAACCGGCAAGCAACTTTTTTCTTGCCCCAGTCTTCCACTAAAATTTTACGAATTGTCTCACGGTTAACATCAAATTCATCTCCCATCATCCTTACAGTCAAACAACGATCCTCTTGTATCCGTTCTCTGATTTTGCAGTGAGTTTCTCATTACGAACAGAAATTGGGCGCCCATGTCTAGTTGCATTTGTAATCGTTTCCACACCACTTTTGAATTGTGAATGCCACTTGAATATCTGTACACGAGATAAACAATTATCCCCATAAACGTGTCGCATCAATTCAACTGTCTCAACGGCAATTTTTCCGAGTTTTAAACAGAATTTAATGTTAGCTTTTTGCTCCATACTGACTACGTGACAATGCGTGTCTAACTAGGTCAACAAAATGGCGGCTTGTTTGTCATCTGCTTATCAGACGGCGATGAAATGGAAGTTGCCTCTTTGGATTCCATGCTTTGCTTCATAGATGGCATTTTTGTCTTGACCATAATAAAACCAGTCTCATTACTTAATTGTCGGACCTTGTATACACGAAGGCGCGGCAAAAAGCTGTAATAAAAAGGTGTTAATATTAAAAACGATTTAATGAAAATTAGGAGCAGCTTTATTAATTATTTAATGTGTGCTCGTTATGTAATAAAGCTGTTCCCACTTTTTTCTTAAATAGTTTTAACATTATGTTGACAGACGAATGTGATTCATGGACAAGCGGCAGAAAAATGAGTAAATCACTGGAGGCAAAAGAGATGTGGTTCCTGAGAATAATGATGAGGATTCCATGGACAGCCAAGATAATTAATGAGCAGTGCCTGAAGCAAAATAGTTTTTAAAAATGAATACATTAACAAAGATAAGGAAAAGGCAATCGTCATTAGCGTGATGAGAAGACATAAATTGGAAAACATCGTGACAATGGGCAAAAGATGAAGGTGGGAGAGGCAGAGTGTGACTGAGGGAACAGGCGCTAGAAGACCTGACATTGTGGCATGTAAAGAAATCAGCAACAGAGTTACTCAGAAATGTCAAGGAGGACCGAGATTTGTGGAGGAGTATGACCGCTCAGTCACCCGGCATGGCACGTGATGATGATGATGATGATGTAAACTTATGCATGAAACTCTCTAATATAGAGAGCGGAACAAAAACACAACTCCTTCTGACCATCAGAGGAAGTAACCCCCCCCCCTCAGACAAGTGTTTCAGCCCTATTAAACTCCTGACACTCTAAAAGGGGGGGGGGGTTGGGCCCCTCTGGGTCATGACTCCCAGAGGTCTTGTGAGTTGTTGATTTTTTTTGTCCCGGGATTGAATTGGCACTGCACTTTTGAAGTGCGTATTTAGCGATTTAGCCATGGAGAACTGGTATTGGCAGCGACAAGAATGCAAGAAGCTTTAGGAAACAGTGCAACATCCTGAGATATTCAGTTTTCCTTCAGAGCAGTAGGGTGTGTTTTACCATAAGGATATGAGAACACTGATGGATCAGTAGGGTGTGTTCTACCATAAGGAATTGAGAACACTGATGGAGTAGCAGGGTGTGTTCTAGCATAAGGATCTTAGAACACTGATGGAGCAGTAGGGTGTGTTTTACTATAAGGATATGAGAACACTGATGGAGCAGTAGGGTGTGGTCTACCATAAGGATCTGAGAACATTGATGGAGCAGTAGGGTGTGTTTTACCATAAGGATCTGAGAACACTGATGGATCAGTAGGGTGTGTTCTACCATAAGGATCAGAGAACACTGATGGAGCAGTAGGGTGTGTTCTAGCATAAAAGTCTGAGGAACACTGATGGAACAGTAAGGTTTCTTCTAGTATAAGGATCTGAGAACACTGATGGAGCAGTAAGGTGTGTTCTAGCATAAGGATCTGAAAACACTGATGGAACAGTAGAGTGTGTTCTAGCATAAGGATCTGAGAACATTAATCGAGTAGTAGAGTTTGTTCCAGCATAAATATCTGAGAACGCTGATGGAGCAGTAGGGTTTGTCATAGCATAAATATCTGAGAACACTGATGCTGCACGCCGAGTCAATAGAGCTAAATCCATTCCTTTATGTCGCTGAGGCACTAAGAAGATGTGGCGCTGGTGCTCATATCTGCTAGTCGGATACTTTAGGATGACCTGATCTTTACCTTACATCTGACCGTACAGAAGGCCCCACAAGGACCAGTTTCACACACCTGACCGTCTTCCCCAGGTACAGAAGGCCTCCAAGGACCAGTTTCATACACCTGGCCGTCTTCCACAGGTACAGAAGGCCCCCAAGGACCAGTTTCATACACCTGGCCATCTTCCCCGGGTACAGAAGGTCCCCAAGGACCAGTTTCATACACCTGGCCATCTTCCCCAGGTACAGAAGGTCCCCAAGGACCAGTTTCATACACCTGACCGTCTTCCCCAGGTACAGAAGCCCCCCCCCCCCAAGGACCAGTTTCATACACCTGGCCATCTTCCCCAGGTACAGAAGGCCCCCAAGGACCAGTTTCATACACCTGGCCATCTTTCCCAGGTACAGAAGGCCCCCCCCCCAAGGACCAGTTTCATACACCTGGCCATCTTCCCCAGGTACAGAAGGCCCCCCAAGGACCAGTTTCATACACCTGGCCGAATCAGGCACCTCCCCTGGGGCACTATTTCACTAGCCACTTAGTGGTTAACAACACCCAAGGTCCGTTCCAGGCTATTTTGCGCCCTAAGCAAGCCTGTGTGAACTTATGCCTTTCAAAGGTCAGCACTGTGCTCCTCTGGTGTCTGCGCCTGAGGCGTCAATTCAGTTGGCCTAATGCTAACAGAGGTAATGACCCTGACCTGACATTAATTGAACTTAACCTGTTGGATAAATTTAACCAAGGCACTAACCTGTTGCGTTAAGTTAACCAGACATTAACCCGCCGGGTTAGTTTAATCAGGACAATAACCTGTTTGGGTTAATTTAACCAGGACACTAACCTGCTGCGTTAATTTAACCAGAACAAACATGGCAGAAGCTAACGAGTTCCCTAAAGTGGTGGAGTCGATTAAATGATGCATTAACCCACTCCAGCAAATTAAAAAGTATCACCACAGGCCATTCCTTGTCTCTCCTGACTCCCGTTCTTCCTTGTCTTCACTCCTTCGTCGACGGGAGAAAAAAAAACGACATCAAAGTTCCCAGCTACAGGGAGGCTTTCAAGAAAGCAAAATTGCACCGTAATTAGAGGACTGTATTCAGAACACGGCCTCCCTAGGAAATCTCCTGATCCGAGTTCTCAAGACAGCATATCCGCAGACCGATGCCGAGTGAGAGAGAGAGAGAGAGAGAGCCACTGGCACGCTGAAATTATGTCCGAAAGAGTTAATCTTGCGTCAACAACTTGTTAGAGAGAAAATAGGCTTAGATTTGGGAGTGGGGGGGGGCCGGGGAGTTTGGGGGTGGGGGAGAAGCTATCTATGGAGAAATTACAAATATGGGAATAGAAGTAAAAACAGAAAGGTAAATAATGAGCGAATCGAGCCCTGGACACTTGTAAAACTAGCAACCGCCAAACCTGCCGGAAGAAAACTGCACCAGCTAGTCGAACACAGAGCGCTTCTTTTGTACAAAAAAATAATTTCTACAAACAAAAAAATAATTAAAGAATCAAGTTCAGATCCCTTCCGTTCATGTATATATACAAACATACATGCAAACATATATCAACACCGACATGCACACAGCACGCGTACACACAGACACACGCAAGCAGGGGTGGCCAAACAACGGAAAGTAGCGGGGGAAAAAAATGAAAAAGTGATAAACACATTTTAACGTGAACAATTAAACAGCATAAAATTACCCGAGAAGACACCAAGAACTTTGGCCGTGTCAACATTTTGTAACTGTTTTTTGCGTTCGATGCGTAGCTGTGTTATATAGAGCCAGTGTTGGTATACGGCCATGAAACTCTGAGAATCAACAGAAAGATGACAAAGATAGTGTAAGCAACAGAAAGGTGGTTTTCTTGGAGAAAACTGAAAAACAAACTAGAAGGTGCTCAAAGAAGTTTTTGAGCAATGAAAGTTAGTTAAAATGATAAGGATAAGACAGTCAAAATTTCTTGGAAATGCCATGAGAAGACGGAAGTTGGAGAATTTGGCAATCACTGGAAAACTCAAGGGAAAAAAAGGAAGAGAGCGCCTTTATTGAAGACGGTGGCAGGAGTAACTTTGATAGTATTCAGGGTACAACAATGATGATATCTTTAAAACAGAAAATATTCATTAAAACAACGGATAGTAAAGGGTTAAAAAGAACTGATAGAATTTTGCGAATAAAAACGGTCGCTACTGTCATCAGAGCATCAGAAGAAAAGGTAAAGCAACAACCCATACGGTGACATAGAAACATTAGGTAGAAAAAAAAACACGTGATGTGGAAACATTAGGTAGAAAGAAAGCATATTACCGTAAAAACATTAGATAGAAACAAAGCATGGTAATGTAAACATATTAGAAAGAAACAAAGGATGGTAACGTAAACATATTAGATAGAAACAAAGCATGGTAAAGTAAAAACATTAGACAGAAACAAAGCATGGTAAAGTAAAAACATTAGACAGAAACAAAGCATGGTAAAGTAAAAACATTAGACAGAAACAAAGCATGGTAAAGTAAAAACATTAGATAAAAACAAAGCATGATAAAGTAAAAACATTAGATAGAAACAAAGCACAGTGACGTGGAAACTGTATTCAGAGAAAAAAACGTAATGAAATGGAAAGAGCTGTATAAGGTGATTATACCTAGTACAGACTACACATTGTGCCTTGCAGACAGTAAGTAGGGCCAATATATAATTTGCTTTGTCTCAAATAAATGATTCCCCTGATGACTGCAAAAGAGAAGTCTTTCAAATAAAGATCTTGAAGCACGAAACTCAGTCCAGACGGTCTTATCTAGATTATCATGACGTTTAATGTGTCCAAAATATTTAAGTCTTCGCTGTTTAATTCTCTTTACTAGCCAGCCTTCTTCAATATTACGTTTTTGTAGTATGGATATATTTGTTCTTTTTTTGGGTCCATGAAGTCTGAAGAACTCTTCTGTAGCATTTACATTCAAAGGCATTTATGTGTTATTTTCTCAATGGACACCTAATGATAGTGGTGCCCCTAAATATAAACTATAATATGCTAATATAGGATTAACCTTTTCAACGAGAAAAGTTAAATGGACTAGTAATTAAGTGAATGAATATAATGTACAAATGAGTTTAGGGTCGTGATCACTTAGGCTTCACGACCCGTGATAGTTGCTCCTATTTTGAACTTAAAACTCATCAAGCGGACGGAGCGAATTCAATGATGCGTACCGACGACGTAACAAGGGGGTTTGGGAAAAAGACCTTATAGGACGTAACAGGAGGGTTTGGGAAAAAGACCTTATAGGACGTAACAAGGGGGTTTGGGAAAAAGACCTTATAGGACGTAACAAAGGGGTTTGGGGAAAAGACCTTATAGGACGTAACAAAGGGGTTTGGGAAAAAGACCGTATAGGACGTAACAAGGGGGTTTGGGAAAAAGACCTTATAAGACGTAACAAGGGGGTTTGGGAAAAAGACCTTATAGGACGTAACAAGGGGGTTTGGGAAAAAGACCTTATAGGACGTAACAAGGGGGTTTGAGAAAAAGACCTTATAGTACATAATGAGAGGGTTTGAAAAGAAAGACCTTATAGGACGTAACGAGAGAGTTTGAAAAGAAAGACTTTATAGGACGTGACAAGGGAGTTTGAGAAAAAGACTTTATAGTATGTAACAAAGGATTTTGAGAAAAAGACCTTATAGGACGTAACGAGAGGGTTTGAAAAGAAAGATGTTATGAGACGTAACGAAAGGCTTGAAAAGAAAGACTTTATAGGACGTGACAAGGGAGTTTGAGAAAAAGACTTTATAGTATGTAACAAAGGATTTTGAGAAAAAGACCTTATAGGACGTAACGAGAGGGTTTGAAAAGAAAGATCTTATGGGACGTAACTAGAGGATTTGAAAAGAAAGATCTTATGGGACGTAACGAGAGGGTTTGAGAAAGAAAATGGTGTACATGGGAATTTATACATAAGTGCAGTTAAAAAGATAGTTTGTCAGACATTTTCTTGAATGAGAATTGGCAGGACGAAATTTCGTCAAAAAAACCCCTCACGGACCCACGTCACTGATATACAAGACGTGAAAGTTGTATATGCTTGTTTCTCTGCCCAAGATTGTATACGACTGTTCTGACAGGGAAGTTTCCTTTATCAGGGTAAAGCTGGTACAAAGATTTAGAAAAGGCAGGGAAATAAGAGATTTTCTTTCAAGGATTCGCTCAATCTCTGGAGGTTTGGGGGAGATAATCTAGATAGGGAAGTGTGATTTACAAACAACGAGCTGTTTTGTTTCTCTTGATTAGCCAGCCTTCTTCAATATTACGTTTTTGTAGTATGGATATATTTGTTCTTTTTTTGGGTCCATGAAGTCTAAGAACTCTTCTGTAGCATTTACATTCAAAGGCATTTATGTGTTATTTTCTCAATGGACACCTAATGATAGTGGTGCCCCTAAATATAAACTATAATATACTAATATAGGACTAACCTTTTCAACGAGAAAAGTTAAATGGACTAGTAATTAAGTGAATGAATATAATGTACAAATGAGTTTAGGGCCGTGATCACTTAGGCTCCACGATCCGTGATAGTTGCTCCTATTTTGAACTTAAAACTCATCAAGCGGACGGAGCGAATTACAGTGATGCGTACCGACGACGTAACAAGGGGGTTTGGGAAAAAGACCTTATAGGACGTAACAAGGGGGTTTGGGAAAAAGACCTTATAGGACGTAACAGGGGGGTTTGGGAAAAAGACCTTATAGGACGTAACAAGGGGGTTTGGGAAAAAGACCTTATAGGACGTAACAGGGGGGTTTGGGAAAAAGACCTTATAGGACGTAACAAGGGGGTTTGGGAAAAAGACCTTATAGGACGTAACAGGGGGGTTTGGGAAAAAGACCTTATAGGACGTAACAAGGGGGTTTGGGAAAAAGACCTTATAGGACGTAACAAAGGGGTTTGGGAAAAAGACCTTATAGGACGTAACAGGGGGGTTTGAGAAAAAGACCTTATAAGAAGTAACAAGGGGGTTTGGGAAAAAGACCTTATAGGACGTAACAAAGGGGTTTGGGAAAAAGACCTTATAGGACGTAACAAGGGGGTTTGGGAAAAAGACCTTATAGGACGTAACAAGGGGGTTTGGGAAAAAGACCTTATAAGGAGGTAACAAGGGGGTTTGAGAAAAAGACCTTATAGGATGTAACAAGGGGGTTTGAGAAAAAGAACTTATAGTACATAACGAGAGGGTTTGAAAAGAAAGACCTTATAGGACGTAACGAGAGAGTTTGAAAAGAAAGACTTTATAGGACGTGACAAGGGAGTTTGAGAAAAAGACTTTATAGTACGTAACAAAGGATTTTGAGAAAAAGACCTTATAGGACGTAACGAGAGGGTTTGAAAAGAAAGATGTTATGAGACGTAACGAAAGGCTTGAAAAGAAAGATCTTATGGGACGTAACGAGATGATTTGAAAAGAAAGATCTTATGGGACGTAACGAGAGGATTTGAAAAGAAAGACCTTATGGGACGTAACTAGAGGATTTGAAAAGAAAGATCTTATGGGACGTAACGAGAGGGTTTGAGAAAGAAAATGGTGTACATGGGAATTTATACATAAGTGCAGTTAAAAAGATAGTTTGTCAGACATTTTCTTGAATGAGAATTGGCAGGACGAAATTTCGTCAAAAAAAAAACCCTCACGGACCCACGTCACTGATATACAAGACGTGAAAGTTGTATATGCTTGTTTCTCTGCCCAAGATTGTATACGACTGTTCTGACAGGGAAGTTTCCTTTATCAGGGTAAAGCTGGTACAAAGATTTAGAAAAGGCAGGGAAATAAGAGATTTTCTTTCAAGGATTCGCTCAATCTCTTGAGGTTTGGGGGAGATAATCTAGATAGGGAAGTGTGATTTACAAACAACGAGCTGTTTTGTTTCTCTTGATTTCCTTTGCTTCGTTCTTTATTGTAAGATAAGTTGAAACGCTGTTCCTCAGAGTGTAACATTTTCTTTGCTTCTCTCTCTCTCTCTCTCTCTCTCTCTCTCTCTTTCACTCACTCTCTCTCTTTCTCCCTCCCTTCTTAAGCCTGTGGTTTTTTCCAAAATTATCACGGAAGCAAGGATGAGACGCTGAAACGATGGTTTGGTTTTTAGAACGAGGGAACGGGAACTGATCAAGACCATATCCCCTTTCTTCTTGATGCCACAGATGAGCTCTTTCAATGTGGCTAACAGGGCAGAACTCCAAGGCGGTAGAGAGTTACAGAGAATCTCGTTTCTTGTGGTCATTAATTTCAGCAAAATGATGTTAACTTACCCCTCATCGCACACACTGCCCGTGCTTTAACATCATAGGACCTACTCGTCATCCCATACACTGCCCGTGCTTTAACATCATAGGACCTACCATTCATCCCATACACTGCCCGTGCTTTAACATCATAGGACCTACCCTTCATCCCATACACTGCCCGTGCTTTAACATCATAGGACCTACTCCTCATCCCATACACTGCCCGTGCTTTAACATCATAGGACCTACTCCTCATCCCATACACTGCCCGTGCTTTAACATCATAGGACCTACTCCTCATCCCATACACTGCCCGTGCTTTAACATCATAGGACCTACTCCTCATTGCACAGACTGCTCGTGCTTTAACATCATTTTAACTGTACTATAGAAAATAGTCTTTGAAGAGTTGCTGAGTCCAGGGAAATCGCAACAACGGCACTAGCAACAACAACAACAACAACAACAACAGTATAGCCAGCAACCAGACTTATCACGTGATGTGGTGGGCGGATTAATATCGGAACAACTTGTCGTCTCAGAGCACGGTTCTGGAGAAGGCAGGTGTTAGCTTTTGTGGAACTTCCAAAGCATCAATTTACTGACACAGTGGAACTTCCAAAGCATCAATTTACTGACACAGTGGAACTTCCAAAGCATCAATTTACTGACACAGTGGAACTTTCAAAGCATCAATTTACTGACACAGTGGAACTTCCAAAGCATCAATTTACTGACACAGTGGAACTTCCAAAGCATCAATTTACTGACACAGTGGAACTTTCAAAGCATCAATTTACTGACACAGTGGAACTTCCAAAGCATCAATTTACTGACACAGTTTGCTCGTCCCTTGAATGCCTTTCCGCCCTCGCAGCGAACAACTGGCGCAATGAAAGATTCTTGCTCGTGGTTAGTTCTCCCATTCGTTCCTGTATGTTTCCTCTAATCAGCTCCGCAGGGAGATAAAGATCTATAGAGCACAGAGCTTTGAAATCTTACAGAAATACAGGAAGAGCGTACATATTAATCTCGTGTATATGAAATTAATCTTTTCTGGTAACCTGTTTTTTTTTCTTCGTGTCTGTAGCCGCTGTTAAAAACGTTATCAAGAAATGTTCGAGTTATTTCAGAGGTGAGAAGATATCAGGTGCTTTTATCAGAGGTTAGGTGTAGCGTACATTAGCTGTCCACATCATATGTCTCTTGTCTTATGTTGGAGGCAGTCTATGTGACTCTCTATCCATCCATCCATCCATCCATCCATCCATCCATCCATGCTAAATCCATACTAAGTACAACACGCTAGTTTGTGGTACTGGGCACGGGAGTAGTGTAGTGACTAGTGCATACATCTCTCATTGAAAAATTCGGTTACTTGACCAAGGCCCAATTTATACGCCCCATTTATACTCCCCATATAAACTCTCCATTTAATGCCCCATTTATAATCCTCATTTATACGCCCCATTTATACGCCGCATTTATACACCTCATTAAAACGTCCCATTTATACTCCCACATTATATGCTTGTTTCTTTGGTAGGGCAATGAAAACTGATTGCAAAAGGTCTGATGGGACATAGTTACTGTTACATTTGTCATTTAGCAATCTGGTAATTATTTCAGTGTCAAGCTCTCCTAATGCTTCCAATTCTTCCTTTGTGATTTTATTTGGTCCTGTTGCTTTGTTGTTCTTCGTGTGTTTGGTGGCTTCTTCCACTTCTGCCTTTAATATGGGAGGCCTTTCATTATTATTTCGTATATCTATTTCGCTTCTATTTTCCTCATATAGTTCTCTAATGCATTTGCACCGTCGTGGCATTATTTCATCTCTGTCAATTATTGTATGCCCTTCCTTTGACTTCAGGCAACCAGTCTTGTGGTATGCCCTTTTGTGTGCTAACTCCTTTATTTGTTTGAACATGTCTTTTGCGTTTCCATGATAGTGTGTCTCTGTGTCATTACATTTCTTATTTAGCCACTCTTCTTGAACTTTATTGCATTTGTATCTTATTTCTTTATTAATTTTGTCATATTCATCTTTATCTTCCTTAACACTTCTTCTCCGATCCATTAGTTGCAAAATTTCTTCTGTCATTCACCCCTGTTTATCATGTCCTTTATTTGGAGGTAGGATTTCCAATAGATGTTTTTTTAATAGAGTCTTTAAGCATATTCCATTGTTCATCAGTTGTTTCAGTCTTCTCTATAGCATTACATCTATTATGTACTATGGTCCTATATTTTTCTTGTATTGCTTTATCTTTCCGTAACAGCTCTCTATCTAGCTCCTTGTTTTTAGCTGCTACCTTTACTCTCTTTAGCCTGATTCTCACTTTTCCTACGACTGGGATGTGGTCACTGTCGCAGTCTGCGCTTGGTCTTGTTTTCACGGATGTTAGTGAGTTCCTGAATCTTCTGTTGATCATAATGTAATCTATCTGGTTACGTAAAATATTATTTGGGCTTTTCCTTGTCCATAGTCACCTTGGGTGTTGTTGAAACCAAGTATTTCCTTTTATTATTTTATTCTTTTCTGCCCACTCAATCAATATCTCTCCTCTTGTATTTCTGATACCTAGTCCATACTTGCCAGTAGCTTCATTGTCTTGTTCAGTCCCTACTTTTGCGTTTAAATCTCCCAGCACAAAGTTTACTTCCCATGGTTTGCACTGTTTCATTGCCATGTCCAGATTGTTGTAAAATTCTTTTATCTCATCATCAAAACTTTATGAAGTTGGTGCGTAAAGTTGGATGATATTTGTGTCTATTGGGTAGCCCTGTAATTTAACCATTAACACTCTGTCTGATATGCACCAGAAACCTTTCACAGTTCTTGCTGTCTTCTTATCCAATATTATGCCAACTCCATTTCTACACTGGTTTCCCCCCGGAATATATTATTTTGAAGTATTTATGATCTCTTCTTCCTGCTTCAGTTCATCTCATTTCACATAAACCAAGGGTGTTAATTTCCACTTCTTGTTCGATGCTTTCCAGTTTTCCAAGTTCTGTTATTGTTCTAATGTGCCATGTTGCAATTACTGTGGTGTTGCTCGTGTTTTCTTTGCGTACAGCAGTTGGATGACGATCTGGTATCACCTGTCGCACGTGATGGTCCCTATCGGACGTCGTTATGATTGTTCTTGGGAATGTACAGTGTTGGTTTCCCCTTGCCTTCCACCGGTTTGTTTATGGTTTACTCCCCTAGCCTTTGACTCTGGCCAGAACCTACCCTACAAGGCAGCAAAGGGGTTTGAAGTTAGAGTTTGGTTCTGTTGAATGTGAAGAACATCGAACCATTAGTCTTATGAGCCATGTTACCAAAATCCTGCTTCGTATTGTCATGAGAAGAGTCAGGGGCAAAATAAAACCAAAAATCGCTAAGAACAGTGTGGCTTCGTCGAAGGATAAGCACAAGTAATGCCATATATATATTGAGAACATTGATGGAAAGATCAACAGAAATAAAGACGGACCTATACTTATGCTTCATAGACTACTGTAAAGCATTCGATAATGTGAGACACACAGAAATTATAAAAATGCTGGAAGACATCAACATCGATGGGAAAGATCTGAAACTCATCAAAACAAAAGCATACACTGGCAGCAATCAGCAGCAATGAGGGTTGAGAACCAAACAGAAACATTCCAAGACATAAAATTTGAGAGTTAGACAAGAATGTGTTCTATCTCTTGACATCTTCTCCATTTTCAGTGAAAATATAATGAGAAATATAGAGAACTTGCAAGGAATATCATTTGGCGGGTACAGCCTTAACAACTTAAGATATGCAGACGATACATTTCTGATTGCTAAAAGTGAAAGGGAGCTACAGGCTCTTCTGGACATCGTGGTTCGTGAAAGTAAGAGTAAAGGTCTCAGCCTGAACAAAAAAATAAGACTGTCAGTACACAGGGCCGTAGTGTTATCTGCAAATAAGAGGTCATCTCAAAGAAAAGAATACCACCAAAATGTAGCATTACCATCGATGGCACAGAACTGAAACAAGTTGATAGATTCAAGTACTTAAGAACAATGATAACAGCTGATGGGAAATTTCACAATGAAATAAAAAGCAGATGGGCTCAGGCCACTCAGCATTCTAGAAAATGAGAAACATCTTGTGCAAAAGATCCATATCAATGGGAACAAGATTCCGAGTACTTAAATGTTACACCGAGCCAATTTTTTTATGGATGTGAAGCATGGTCCATGAATAAGAGAGTATATCGAGAAATGGAGGCCATGGAAATGTAGTTTATAAGAAGGATGTTGAAGGTACCATGAACAGCTAAGAAAACCAACGAAGAAATGTTAAGAAAGGCTGAAGTTAAAAGGCAAATTACAGCAAAGATCAGAGGCAGACAAGCGAGATTTGTAGGACATTTTCTGAGAAGAGGAAAATTGGAACACATTGTGGTAACTGGAAAAACTGAGGGAGAAGAGACAGAGGACGACGGAGAGAGAAGTTACTGGACGGGCTGTCAATGTGGCTAGGAAGAAAGTCACCGGTGGATCTCATAATCAAGTATAAAAACAGGGAATCGTGGAGAGAATTGATCGCCTACGTCACGTGGCACGGCACTTGATTGATTGATTGATTTAGAAGCTCCATTTATACGCCCCATTTATACCCCATTTATACTTCCATTTTATACTAATTTATACTCCCCATTTATATTTCCCGTTTATACTGACCACTTATATACCCTATTTAACACAGGTGTAGAAGTGCATATCTCGGTTCTCTTGGAGCTCAGGTAAGAAACGAAGAAGAGAGTGAAACCGATAACACCACGGCCCTGTGTGCAAAAGGTGTGGTGACACAGATAACACCACAGCCCTGTGTGCTGACAGGTATGGTGACATCGATAACACCGCTGTACTGTGTGCCGCAAGTTGTAGTGACACTGATAACACCGCTGTACTGTGTGCCGCAAGTTGTAGTGACACTGATAACACCGCTGTACTGTGTGCCGCAAGTTGTAGTGACACTGATAACACCGCCGTCCTGTGTGCCGCAAGTTGTAGTGACACTGATAACACCGCCGTCCTGTGTGCCGCAAGTTGTAGTGACACTGATAACACCGCCGTACTGTGTACCGACAGGTATGATGACACTGATAACACCGCCGTCCTGTGTGCCGACAGGTACGGTTACACTGATAACACCGCCGTCCTGTGTGCCGACAGGTATAGTGACACTGATAACACCGCCGTCCTGTGTGCCGACAGGTATAGTGACACTGATAACACCGCCGTCCTGTGTGCCGACAGGTATAGTGACACTGATAACACCGCCGTCCTGTGTGCCGACAGGTATAGTGACACTGATAACACCGCCGTCCTGTGTGCCGACAGGTATGGCTAAAAAGAGCACGATATTCCCTGTATGTCTCACTAAGACACAGGAATATTTGTACTGCTGCCTCATTTGATGTATAAAAAACGTGATACCAACTTTTATTATAGCAAAAAAATTGTTTAAAGATGAATAATAATTAATGACCAATGCATCAATATTCCTTTCTCGTTAACTACTCCAGAAGCACTAAAGTGCTTTCTTTCCTTCGATGAATATACAAGTATTACGCTATTTTTTTTTCTTCCGTTTCTCAGGTGAATATTCTTTAAGACTTTTATCCTCATAAAAGACGTACTTTCTAACAGACATACAAACACTGATATGCCTTTTTATCAAGAAGGGAAAGGGAATAAATCATACTGTGAGGGAGGGGGGCAAGGGATTGGAGATAACACTTGCCCTCTAGTTTGGAAAACGAAAACGATCACCTTCCCATAAACTATCCTCACTCTCTGTGAGAGATTCACATGTGAGTCCCGGAATGTGATATATGCCAATGTATGCAAAAAGATGCAGGATAACTTATATTGGTGAAACGTGTCTCAGATTAGGTGACCTCATGGAAAAACATCTGCATGATATCATCTAGCATGCTTCGAAACCAGTCCCTAATCATTTCAATTGTCCCAACCATAGAGGCAAATCTGATTTTCTGGTAACAGAAATCAATCAATGTCACGCCTAGTGCTTGAGAACCGCTACATTTAGGAATATAGAACACTGGAACCACATGGTTTGAACTTGTAATTCAGCTGCACCTGACATTCTCGTGTTTTACAATCATATTCCCCTTTCTCACTTGTAATACATAATTCAGAACCTCCTCACAGTATCAGATTACAACCCCTCTA
The DNA here is from genome assembly GCA_009760885.1 of Achatina immaculata. Classification (NCBI taxonomy): domain Eukaryota; kingdom Metazoa; phylum Mollusca; class Gastropoda; order Stylommatophora; family Achatinidae; genus Lissachatina; species Lissachatina immaculata. The sequence goes on along the minus strand of CM019696.1, from coordinate 47,025,841 downwards.
CCCAAACTATAATCATCTATTCCACCTTCTCCTGGCTAGATTACCATTGTATCGCTCTCTCCCCTTTCCCCTTTCCACGATTCCACCCTCCCTGCCCTCTCCCCATTTTCTACCTGCCTATCACACATCGCAAGTTTCCATTTAAGCATTATCTACACTCCACCGTGCGCTCTTCTGAACACAGCCTCTTACAAGTCACAGCTAAGTGCTCCAATTATTTTATTTTATTCTTTTTTTTTCTTTGTCCATTCCTAGCATTCATGTGAATTTAGAGTTTATCTCCTCTCTCTATTTCTTCGTCCTGTGTGTTTTTTGCATGATAAAGGTTCACACTGAAAGGTCACAACTGTGTGGTCGTTAAGTAATAAAGCCGTTCCTACTTTTTTTTTCCTATTTTACGCATGGAGATAACAATGGCTGGAATTTAAATCATGTGGTAGTAGGCAAACACTGCCATGAATGGGGAGACTCTCATGAATTCCCTTACTTAGTAAAACATGTTTTATAACCTAGTAAGGGGTTTCGGTTTGTCTTTATCAACAGCATGGACATTTCTTTCAAATTTCTTCAATCACATCTGGGATATCAACGTAGTCAAATATAGAAGATTTTTATCGATTTTTTTTCCTTGGAAAATAAATGTTTACTCAGGAAACATTGCATCAGAATCTTTTCACTACAGTCAGAAACAAAAGACTCAAACCACGTACTCTTCGTAAATACTGGAAAAAAAAATACTACTATTTTCAGGGATTAATCAAAGTCAGCGATTCAGAAATACTGAACCGTCAATGGAAAACAAGAAGTTGAATAGCAAAATCTCCCAGCAACAAAGCACAGGAGAATGTCTGGAGTTGAAAACCTGTTTAAAAGTAATCACAATGTTCAAAAATCAGCGAGGCGACTGGTGAATTATTGATGTTCAGACTGGACGTAAAGTCTCGTGATTGATGTAAAGGAGACTTGTAAATTTTGGAAAAAAGGAACTGGATCGAATGCCCAAAAATAAAAAGTTTCGGCAATGAGTGAATCTATGATGTAGCCTTTGCGGGAGAGCGACCGCATTCATCTCACCGCGTGATGTGTGACCGACACTTATGAGTGAGGCTGTTAATGTAAAAATTGATGGTATTCAAATGTCACGCTGATGTAGATTTATAGGGGCGTGACGATGCTGTAGTTTCACGCTGGGCCGTTGTGTGGGCTGGTTGTCAGCTTTTTTCATTTACTTGAGTGCTGTTACGGCTGCCCGTGGGGGTGGGGGTTGGGGAGTTGGAGAAATGAAGCAATGGCGTCTGATGTTTTATCATCATCATCATCATCATCATCATCATCATCATCGTCATCATCGTCGTCGTCGTCATTATCATTGTCATTGGCCTCGTCATCGTCATAATCATCCTCCTCCTCCTCCTCCTCCTCCTCATCATCATCATCTTCATGTGCTATATACATGGGCATATGTCCTCACGTTTCCCAACAGATCTCGATTGCATTAGTTCTACCCTGAACTCAGAGTTGTTACCCCCCCCCCCCCCCCCCCCCCCAATCATACAACCGGGTCACTGCGGACATATTATCTTTCCTGTTGTTGTAATGTTTTCAAGTACTCTAAATCTTAACAGCCAAGCATAAAAAAACTTTAGAAGATGTTAGAAGCAATTTTTAAAAAAAGTAAGAACAACAGGAAAGAAACATGGTTAAAAAATAATGGACTATAAGCGAACCAAAACAAGAAATAAATCATAAATGTCCGCGAAGAGTAATAGGGCTCCTGAGATTCCACTTATTTATCGCACTGGATGTCTACTTCCTCATGGTCTAAATTCCAACAATTGTTATCTCCGATTTTTGTTTTGTTCTTAGAAACTTTCCCCTTCTGTAATTTAGTCACTTAGCAGAAGCAGTGTTCAGGATCTGTCCTTTGTCAGTTGAGTTGTCAGGATATGGTTGGTGTACGTCTAATGACTATTTTATTGTAATAATAAAGAAAAAAGTTAAGGAAAGAAGGTGAGACCGGAAGTGGAAGAAAAAATGGATGCTGATATAGGCATGCCGGGTAAAGAGGAGTAAGGAAAGGAATTAGATTATTTCATGGCGGCAAAATGAACTAATTAAAGGAGTCTTTACATGATTGTTATTGTTGTTGTTATTGTTATTGCTTTTGTTATTGTTATTGTTGTTGTTATTGTTATTGCTGTTGCTATTGTTATTGTTATTGTTATTGCTGTTGCTATTGTTATTGTTGGTGTTGTTGTTACTGTTATTTTTGTTGTTCTATCTGCCAATGGAAGCACTGGCATCGTGTCGGATGAGAAGTGGGTTACAGAAGCTTTGTTTTGCAGGCCCTGGAGTCAAGCACCCCCCCCCCCCAACACCCCAACCCTCTCCCCTCCAGAAAAAAAAATGCCAGAGAAGGCTTCAGTGCCTTTTTCACACATTCTATACTGACGATAGTCACGTGACTCCTGCCTCATCAGTCATACCTGGGGGAACTCCTACGGCCAGATGTGCCAGGGTGTTTGATGGGCAATGAGTCATCAGTCATGACGCAAGCAGTTAGTTAGCTGTGGGCTGTGACAGCTGTCTCCTCTACGTAACGAATCTTAATAATACGCCAGCAATAATTTCATGCGCTTTCAGTCACGTTGTCTGTGGTGGGGGTGGGGACAGTGGCTTTCATGGGTTTATATTTCTAACAAAGTCCAAGCTAGTTCCAAGACATGGCTAAACCGCGAATCAAAGTTATAATCTTTTCATCTTCTGACTGCCAGATCTACCTCAATTACTCCACCCACCTCTGATTATGTCTGGACAAAATCGACTTTCCTGACAAAGTACTTGGACTATTCGATCTCGTCAGGTAACGCCTGAACTTAGTAATTTTTTATTTTGCTCTCGAGCCCGACTTGGTGAGACACATCAGTCGATTACTTACCGCGATACCGACATGTTAACTCCTTGTCACAAAAATCTCACGGGGTTAAAATCGTGCCGTCTCCAGGACAGGGAAAGCGTTGCACGTTGTATAATCTTTGATCTGACCCCGAAGATACCCCAAAAGCTTTTGCCGATGTGCCAGTTTTAGAATGTAGACGTGATGAGAGGCTCAGATAGTTTGGTTGTCGGAGCTGTTGGTTTCTCTGGAGCTTAAGATATGTCGCTGTCGGAGCAATTATCATGCCTTTTTGTTTTTATTGTTCTTGATGGAGACTAAGGAGAATGCACCTACGGGAGAGATTGATGGAGACTTGATGGGCTATTTTTTTCCCCAATTCCTTGATGTACACCGAGAAGAATGCTTTTGCCCAAGAGATTGATAGGAAGATAAAGAAGTTTTCTCCCACAAGTTCTTGATAAGAACAAGGGAGATTTAGGCAACAAAAGGAGATTGCTTCTGAAGAACAGATTGATAGAAATTTATTGAACTGTTTCCAGCGATTCCTCATGACAAACAGATCGGCTGTTGTTGGACTTACTTAGTGCCAATTAAAACACTCCCCCCCCCCCCGAAGTTATTGACGAAAACTATAACGATGGTCATGTCCAGATGCTTAAAGGAAGTTGTTTGAGTTCTTTTCTAAACTGCGGATAGTCACGTGATAGATGTTCTTTCAATCATCCAAGAAACCCGAATGATGCCCTTTTTTCCCCATCATCACCATCATCATCATCATCATGTGCCGTGCCGACTGGCGTTGACTATTATGCTTCTCTAGAGTACCCGATCCTTCATGCAGGCCATCAGCTCATTTGGTGATCTCCTTTCACAACATCCCGTCATATTGTCCAGTATCATTTCTCTTGGTCTTCTTCTTGATCCTCTTCCTTCTAGTTTTCCTGTTGTTATAATATTATCAGTATTTTTCCCCTCAGGTTTTAATGTCAAGAAGTTCTGCTTTATGTAATGTAGCAAATAATGATAGGTTGAAAGCAATGTTGGTGTGGGTGGTATAAGGTTTTGGAGCAGATGGATGTTAAAATCTTGTTGGGTTGTCTTTCTGTTCAATTGCTTCTCTCGTGACTGACTCCATCGATATTAGATTAGCATAATCGAACACAGTATCAGCAAGCACAGCTTTGGCTTTTCTTCTTGTGCAAGGAAGAGTATGTATGCGATGTCGTTATTTTATTTTTTTTTTTTTGTCTTAAATTTTAGGCCTCATTTCTTCTTACAGTAGAGAGGCACACATAAACAGAGTAGTTCTCCATGACACACGGTCTTTCATCAGCTTGGCGGAGAATTTAAACATATAAAAGTTTGTGTGGCCTCTGAAAGTCAGCCCCTGACTCGAGTTCAGGAGAGATAAAAGACGGAAGGATCTCGAAGCTGGAAACGCTTTTTAAAAAAAAATGGTGCTCACTTTCTACTCAAATAGATGGAAAACAGAAGAAACCTAGCAAAGTTTGTAGACTATTAATGTTTAGCAATAAGACGCCGTTTATCTTAGAAACTTTTTTCGCTATGTTTATCTTAGAAACTATTGTTTTCTCGCTATGTCTAACTTAGAAACTATTGTTTTCTCGCTATGTCTAACTTAGAAACTATTGTTTTCTCGCTATGCTTTTTTTTTAGAAAATATTGCTTTCTCGCTATGTTTATCTTAGAAACTATTACTTTCTTTCTATGCTTATCTTGGAAATTACTGTTTTCTCGCTATGTTTATCTTAGAAACTATTACTTTCTCTCTATGCTTATCTTGGAAATTACTGTTTTCTCGCTATGTTTATCTTAGAAACTATTGCTTTTTCGCTATGTTTATCTTAGAAACTATTGCTTTCTCGCTATGTTTATCTAAGAAACTATTGTGTTTCTCGCTATGTTTTCAAGACAAAGACATGCAAATGAATATATAGATAGGGACAGAGGAATAAGGAGAGTTGAGATTTAACGAAGATCGATATGCTTCTATATTTCGACTTCGATACCGGACATGACCTTTTCTTCAAGCCACCCCCGAAATGGAGAATTACCAAGTTAAACCAGGAGTATGAAAGTGAGCCCAGTGTCTCTCACGCTGTGGTTGAAGAGAGCACTTCTATGAAAGATCTTTATTAGTGGGTAAGCTCACCTGATCTCTTTATGTTAAGTTTAGCCCGATTTTAACACTGTGTTGTAAACCTGACTGAGCCAAATCATTATATGCTAAGTTTGGCGGAGATGTATTATTTTATGCTAAGTTTGGCGGAGATGTATTATTTTATGGTAAGATTTATCGGAGATGTACTAATTTATGGTAAGATTGGCGGAGATGTATTATTTTATGGTAAGATTGGAGGAGATGTATTATTTTGTGGTAAGATTGGAGGAGATGTATTTTTTAT
>CM019696.1:46818016-47018016 GCA_009760885.1 Achatina immaculata | reverse complement strand
AGGAAGTGTTATCGCTTTTACATGTGTTTATTATAAACTAAACGAGAGGAAAGACAGCCCTGCTTGGCCTTGACTTGTCTAAACACTTCAGAACTCTGCTAGAAACAGGCCGTGTTGGGCCGAAAGAGAAGGGGGGGGGGGCGGTAGGAGGATGGTGGGGTGGTGGGTGGGGTATGAATCAACCGTTTCCTGAATAAGATGGAGCCTGTTAAACAGTCTGATATACTCGAGTCCAGGTGAGAATTACAACGAGGAACTTTAAAACCCACACTCCATCCGGCTTCATGTTTGTGTTTACTTATCTTGACTGGGGGGGAAGGTCGGGTCACCATAACTGGAGCTTGTAATTCTCGCTTGAGCCGATACCCACAATTCCCCACTTCGCCTTGGTGTCATCCTCAACCTGGAAAGCAGGCTCTTGTGCGATCTGTCCAATATAAAAGTGATTGACAGTATTTAGAGACGGACTAACTATCGCCCAGGCAAAATAGGTTAAACTTAATAAGCCCCCCCCTCCCTTTTTTTCCTACTCCCCACCCCCACCACCCCAACCTATCTGACCTATACCGTCTCTCTCCTGATATTGTTATTGTACTGCCTTCTAGTTTTGATCTGTAATATTACAATATAAAATGATATTACTCCGACCAAACAACAACTGGCACGTCACAGTGCTGATGGAGGAAATAACAGTTGTCAACGGCTGTCGTATGGGCAGACAATCCCTACTTGCTGAGTGCTTGAAGCTTTAGCTTCCCTTCGCTTCGAGCTCCCCTAATCTTAAGACTATTCACCAGGGCGGGTGTTTGCCAGTGACCTTATTTCCAGCAGTTTGATGAAACAGCTAAAGGAAAGAAAAAAAAAATAAAACAGCTCGGAAGATCCCGGTATATCCCAGATACCATCATCTTGTAGGCCTCTTGCAATAAATTAGAAAATTCTAAACAAGGAAAAAAATGATCGCTTCGGAACTGCAATCAATCTACAGTAAATCAGTCGGGAAATTTCAAAACAAGCACGTCAACAGGCATAATAATCCCACAAATTCGCACCTGCTTCAACTCATAAATCCTGCAGTTGAAGGCGATGCCTTTGAAACTGTGAAGGAACTACAGTGTACTTTCTTCCGGCTTAAGAGTAATTACTGAAATAGCTGGGAGTAAACAGACCGGAAATGATTAAGAGAAACGTAGCTCAGGTTATCCCACAACAGAAAAACTAAGGGCGAAAACAAACAAAGGTTGACCTCTTTCGAGAATTTAAAGCTGCGAGGAAACTGTTCGAAATATGTAAGAAATAAACAAAATCAAGGAAATGACAAAATGAAATAAATATTTATAACAAACAGCTGTCCAGTCATCTTTCATCACGCTTTTCAATTAACCTCTGTCGTGTCTGCTTCGGTTTTCGGCGCCCAGCATAGAGACTTGCGGTAGATTCTGACTAGATTTGAAAGCTTTTCTGTGTTCTCATTCGCAGCAGGATTTAGAAGGCTATTAACACTAGTAAAGAGCTTTATTATTCAGAGGAAAAAAAAAAAGAAACCATCTACCAACTAGAGTGAAGAGACAACCATTGTGTGGCTGGAAAGCAGGGGGGGGGGAGTTTCCGCGGGTTGGAGAAAGCCCGCCATCTGGGAACTGAGAATTTAAGTGACAGATTCTGAAAAAGATGATAAACGTCTTTTCAGTCTGTCTCCTCTCATAGCGGAGCATTGATAGAAATGATACATGCTGGGAAAATAGCGCCGTCTTTAAACCAGACATTGGGCACAAGAGGAAAAGGACGTCTTCGTAATGAGTTCTGTCTATTATAAACTAAACGAGAGGAAAGACAGCCCTGCTTGGCCTTGACTTGTCTAAACACTTCAGAACTCTGCTAGAAACAGGCCGTGTTGGGCCGAAAGAGAAGGGGGGGGGGGCGGTAGGAGGATGGTGGGGTGGTGGGTGGGGTATGAATCAACCGTTTCCTGAATAAGATGGAGCCTGTTAAACAGTCTGATATACTCGAGTCCAGGTGAGAATTACAACGAGGAACTTTAAAACCCACACTCCATCCGGCTTCATGTTTGTGTTTACTTATCTTGACTGGGGGGGAAGGTCGGGTCACCATAACTGGAGCTTGTAATTCTCGCTTGAGCCGATACCCACAATTCCCCACTTCGCCTTGGTGTCATCCTCAACCTGGAAAGCAGGCTCTTGTGCGATCTGTCCAATATAAAAGTGATTGACAGTATTTAGAGACGGACTAACTATCGCCCAGGCAAAATAGGTTAAACTTAATAAGCCCCCCCCTCCCTTTTTTTCCTACTCCCCACCCCCACCACCCCAACCTATCTGACCTATACCGTCTCTCTCCTGATATTGTTATTGTACTGCCTTCTAGTTTTGATCTGTAATATTACAATATAAAATGATATTACTCCGACCAAACAACAACTGGCACGTCACAGTGCTGATGGAGGAAATAACAGTTGTCAACGGCTGTCGTATGGGCAGACAATCCCTACTTGCTGAGTGCTTGAAGCTTTAGCTTCCCTTCGCTTCGAGCTCCCCTAATCTTAAGACTTTCACCAGGGCGGGTGTTTGCCAGTGACCTTATTTCCAGCAGTTTGATGAAACAGCTAAAGGAAAGAAAAAAAAAATAAAACAGCTCGGAAGATCCCGGTATATCCCAGATACCATCATCTTGTAGGCCTCTTGCAATAAATTAGAAAATTCTAAACAAGGAAAAAAATGATCGCTTCGGAACTGCAATCAATCTACAGTAAATCAGTCGGGAAATTTCAAAACAAGCACGTCAACAGGCATAATAATCCCACAAATTCGCACCTGCTTCAACTCATAAATCCTGCAGTTGAAGGCGATGCCTTTGAAACTGTGAAGGAACTACAGTGTACTTTCTTCCGGCTTAAGAGTAATTACTGAAATAGCTGGGAGTAAACAGACCGGAAATGATTAAGAGAAACGTAGCTCAGGTTATCCCACAACAGAAAAACTAAGGGCGAAAACAAACAAAGGTTGACCTCTTTCGAGAATTTAAAGCTGCGAGGAAACTGTTCGAAATATGTAAGAAATAAACAAAATCAAGGAAATGACAAAATGAAATAAATATTTATAACAAACAGCTGTCCAGTCATCTTTCATCACGCTTTTCAATTAACCTCTGTCGTGTCTGCTTCGGTTTTCGGCGCCCAGCATAGAGACTTGCGGTAGATTCTGACTAGATTTGAAAGCTTTTCTGTGTTCTCATTCGCAGCAGGATTTAGAAGGCTATTAACACTAGTAAAGAGCTTTATTATTCAGAGGAAAAAAAAAAAAGAAACCATCTACCAACTAGAGTGAAGAGACAACCATTGTGTGGCTGGAAAGCAGGGGGGGGGGGAAGTTTCCGCGGGTTGGAGAAAGCCCGCCATCTGGGAACTGAGAATTTAAGTGACAGATTCTGAAAAAGATGATAAACGTCTTTTCAGTCTGTCTCCTCTCATAGCGGAGCATTGATAGAAATGATACATGCTGGGAAAATAGCGCCGTCTTTAAACCAGACATTGGGCACAAGAGGAAAAGGACGTCTTCGTAATGAGTTCTGTCTATTATGAGTGAAGTGTATTACAGCCGAGAGCTTGGCTGCTAATGTTAGTGTTTTGCAAGAAGATTATTCTTTTGAATTTTCCTGGCATATATCGACAAAAGCCAATCGATTTTAGACGCGGCCAGAGAATATTTAATTTTTATACCACTTCTTTTTTTTTTCTTGGGATAGTTCACACGGCAGGTACTCTAATCTGGATAGATAGTTCACACGACAAGCATTATAAATCTAGAGAGATAGCTAGTTAACACGACATGTACTCTAATCTAGAGAGATAGTTCACACGACATGTACTCTAATCTAGAGAGATAGTTCACACGACATGTACTCTAGTCTAGAGAGATAGTTAACACGACATGTACTCTAATCTAGAGAGACAGTTAACACGACATGTACTCTAGTCTAGAGAGATAGTTAACACGACATGTACTCTAGTCTAGAGAGATAGTTAACACGACATGTACTCTAGTCTAGAGAGATAGTTAACACGACATGTACTCTAATCTAGAGAGATAGTTAACACGACACGTACTCTAGTCTAGAGAGATAGTTCACACGACATGTACTCTAATCTAGAGAGATAGTTAACACGACACGTACTCTAATCTAGAGAGATAGTTCACACGACACGTACTCTAATCTAGAGAGATAGTTAACACGACACGTACTCTAATCTAGAGAGATAGTTAACACGACACGTACTCTAGTCTAGAGAGATAGTTCACACGACATGTACTCTAATCTAGAGAGATAGTTAACACGACACGTACTCTAATCTAGAGAGATAGTTCACACGACACGTACTCTAATCTAGAGAGATAGTTAACACGACACGTACTCTAATCTAGAGAGATAGTTCACACGACATGTACTCTAATCTAGAGAGATAGTTCACACGACATGTACTCTAGTCTAGAGAGATAGTTAACACGACATGTACTCTAATCTAGAGAGACAGTTAACACGACATGTACTCTAGTCTAGAGAGATAGTTAACACGACATGTACTCTAGTCTAGAGAGATAGTTAACACGACATGTACTCTAGTCTAGAGAGATAGTTAACACGACATGTACTCTAATCTAGAGAGATAGTTAACACGACACGTACTCTAGTCTAGAGAGATAGTTAACACGACATGTACTCTAATCTAGAGAGATAGTTCACACGACACATACTCTAGTCTAGAGAGATAGTTAACACGACATATACTGTAATCTAGAGAGATAGTTAACACGACACGTACTCTAGTCTAGAGAGATAGTTAACACGACATGTACTCTAGTCTAGAGAGATAGTTAACACGACATGTACTCTAGTCTAGAGAGATAGTTAACACGACACGTACTCTAATCTAGAGAGATAGTTAACACGACATGTACTCTAATCTAGAGAGATAGTTAACACGACATGTACTTTAGTCTAGAGAGATAGTTAACACGACATGTACTCTAATCTAGAGAGATAGTTAACACGACATGTACTCTAATCTAGAGAGATAGTTAACACGACATGTACTCTAATCTAGAGAGATAGTTAACACGACACGTACTCTAATCTAGAGAGATAGTTAACACGACATGTACTCTAGTCTAGAGAGATAGTTAACACGACATGTACTCTAATCTAGAGAGATAGTTAACACGACACGTACTCTAATCTAGAGAGATAGTTCACACGAAAAGTACTCTAATCTAGAGAGATAGTTAATACGACATGTACTCTAGTCTAGAGAGATAGCTCACACGACAGGTACTCTAATCTAGAGAGATAGTTCACACGACATGTACTCTAGTCTAGAGAGATAGCTCACACGACAGGTACTCTAATCTAGAGAGATAGTTCACACGACAAGTACTCTAATCTAGAGAGATAGTTAACACGACATGTACTCTAATCTAGAGAGATAGCTCACACGACAGGTACTCTAGTCTGGAGTCTCTTTCATCCAAGTCATAACCTGTTCAACCTACTGAGAAATTAGAATCCCTTCAGCAAATATTATAAACCAACGTTCCCCAATCTTTTGACATCCAAGGACCACTTTCCTAACTACACGTACTTTGAGGACCACTGTATTACACGTAATATAGCAATGCCACGAACCCTTCAGTGTTTTTATTCAACATAAGATACTTAATACCAAATCGATATCTCAACTGAAAGCTACCTGGTAATGCTCCTTGGGCCACTTGTGGTACGTGGACCACAGGGGACCGCTGTTCTAACCTATCATTATATTTGCTTTTCATCTGCAGGAGAAGAGGTATTCAAGAAATTCTGAGTATGGTTGCTTGTATAGATTCGTCTGTTTAAGTTCTTTGCAAATATTCGTAATGGCTTTTGGGTCTTGTTTTTCCACTTATGTTTTCATTTTCATTTCCACGTTTTTATCTTTTGTTGTTTTCTTTTTTGTTTTTTGGACAAAACTATATTATTCGGCTTCGGATTCACTTGCTCTTGACGGTTTACTCTATTCGAATCAACTATGATAGTTGATATGTCCAACAAAAATAACGCTAAGATGGACACCACAGGAGAACATAAGTGAGGGTAGACCAAAGGAGACATGGAGAAGAACAACAGAGAGGATGTTGAGCAATAGAGGGCTCACCTGGGCAAGAGCGGAAAAAAGGGCAAAGAACAAGTATTTGTGGAAAACCCTTGCGGAAGCCTCATGTACGTTGAGTACTTAAGGTTCAGAGAGAGAGAGAGAGAGAGAGAGAGAGAGAGAGAGAAAGTTGATACGTGCTTTTTTTTCTCTCCCTAGTAGCGCTCAGTAAAGAAGATGTAACAAAACATTCTCGGATGTTGAAAACTATGGTTTCTCTAATGCAGTGGTTCTTAACTTGGAGTCAGTGGTTTCCGGGGAATGTGGGTTTTATTTATTGTTTTATTTTTAATCAAAGTCCCACAACTGATCTCAGGCCAGAAAGAACGCCCACAGCTTTTAAAGGCCGAAAGGAAGTCCAAATCTGTTTTCAGGCTGGAAAGGGAGCCCATATCTATTTTCAGGTTGGAAAGGGAGCCCACATCTGTTTTCAGACTGGAAAGGGAGTCCACATCTTTTTCAGACCGGAAAGGTAGCCCACATCTGTTTTAAGGCTGGAAAGGGAGCCCACATCTATTTTCAGGTTGGAAAAGAAGTCCACATCTGTTTTCAGACTGGAAAGGGAGCCCACATCTGTTTTCAGGCTGGAAAGGGAGCCCACATCTGTTTTCAGGTTGGAAAGGGAGCCCACATCTTTTTCAGAACGGAAAGGGAGCCCACATCTGTTTTCAGGCTGGAAAGGGAGCCCACATCTATTTTCAGGTTGGAAAAGGAGTCCACATCTGTTTTCAGACTGGAAAGGGAGCCCACATCTGTTTTCAGGCTGGAAAGGGAGCCCACATCTGTTTTCAGGCTGGAAAGGGAGCCCACATCTGTTTTCAGGCTGGAAATCGAGCTTACATATTTATCAGGCCGGAAAGGAAGCCCACATCATTTTCAGACTGGAAAGGGAGCCCACATCTGTTTTGAGGCCAGAAAAGGAGCCCACATCTTTTTTTTTTTTTTTTGTAGGCTGGAAAGGAAGTCCATATTTGTTTTCAGACTGGAAAGGGAGCCCATATCTGTTTTCAAGCTGTAAATGGAGCCCACATCTTTTTCAGGTCGGAAAGGGAGCCCACATCTGTTTTCAGACTGGAAAGGGAGCCCACATCTTTTTTCAGACTGGAAAGGGAGCCCACATCTGTTTTAAGGCCGGAAAGAAAGTCCACATCTGTTCTCAGGCTGGAAAGGGAGCCTACATCTGTTTTTATGTTAGAAAATGGATCCACGGCGAAATATATTTAAGATATACAGCTTTGTTGGCTCCAGCAATGCTGGTAAAACATCAGACCCTATCTTTGGTTAGGCTATGGCAGTACTGTTATGGATGACGATTAGGCTAGTTCACAAGCCGTCAGAGAGGTTACCAAAGTCAAACCATTCGAAGAAGTCGATATTCGACACTCACGTCAACTGACTATTGACGAATATGTGAACCTCAACAATTTCTCTATTTCACTTTAAAAATAAACCTTTATTCATTCATTTATTATCTGTTGAGCAGGATGAATGACGTTGGTGATCAATGCTTCTTCATGTTGTAGAATTCATGATGTATCCTTTCAGCCCAAAATGTTTTTCATTCTCCATTCTTTCAAATCAGCCCGCTTCTCATCTCTTTCCTCCTTTTCTCTTGAATTTTCCAGTGTTTAACGTCTGTCTTCTTATTAGATATCCAAGAAATGTTGACTTTGATAGCGTGTCGAGTTTTATTTTCTCTTGAAATATTTGTCTCAAACTTGTTGCAAGTTTAGTCCCAGACATGGATTCGTTTGCTTTCTTAGTAGTTCTTAGATACATTCTGCAGACGAATTGGTGAATTTTTTTCCCTTTGTTACATAATATTCACCGTGGCAAAGTGGTTAGTGTACTGGCCTCTCATGTCGAAGGTCGGGAGTTCGAATCCGGCCGGAGGCACACCAGTCACCCAGTTGTAGAAATGGGTACCCGACTTCTTCTGGCGTTGGGGAAAGAAAGGCGGCCAGGCGTGATACTGACCATATCACCCTCTAGTGTGGTGACAGGTCAAGGAAAATATGGGCACTAACACCATATCCCTATGTGCCTCTAAGGCATGACAGGATTACCTTTACCTTTATATAGAAGTAATGAAAGGGGACAGAACAAGAGGAAGGCCTATACAACATTGGCGAGAGAACTTAGAAGAAAATATACGCGCTGTTGGAATCGGGAATTGGCCAGAAAAGATCAAGAACAGAGAGGAATGAAGGCGTGTCTTGCCTGGAACAATGAGTCTCATCAGCTGGAAAAGCTGCTGAATTCAGCAGGTGCCCAAAAGAAGAAGAAGAAAAAAGAAATAATATTCACAAGGGTAGCGTAATATTTTCAGGATTTTGTGGTAACTGTTGGGGAAATATTACCGAAGAACGGTTCGTTTGTGTCCCCAGAATGTAGAGAAATGGAGGATTAAATGTTTTCTGGAAACTAAAGTGGTAGGGAAAAATTTTTAAAGTTCTGTTCTCGTCATATTTTGAGGGGGTCACAACAACTAAAAAAAAGCAACATATAATACATATGAAGTAACACTGATACTGAAAATAAATCGAACTCTCCAGTGACTGATTTCAAAGAGCACTCATTAGCACATTACCTAAAAAAGGTGAGTTTTTTTTTCTTAAATATGACAACTGATTGCTCACGCAAGGCAGAATAAAATGCAAGAATCGACTGTGTTTCAGATGAGCGAATATTCAACGTTTCCCTGGTGTCTGTAGTCGCTTACAATTCGTCATGCGTGACTCGGGTTAATGAAAAGTTCTTGAACTTGAAAGCCTTTTCTTTTATTCTTTTATTAATCAAGTTTCTCAAAAGTTTGTGAACGGATCGCTCCAGTTTCCTGTGTTGTTTTACTACTCTTAATTATTATTTATTGATGGTCCTGTAGTCCCCATCCCCTTTTCTTTTATATGCTTTTCTTTTTAACTTTTGTATGTTTTCTTTGTTTCACTGATTTCTGCTTCTTTATATTGCTTCAGATCATTTCATGCGTATAGTTGTTTTTATTCCTTTATATTTCTTTTAAAAAATAATCGCAGTGTTTCATCTGAGTCTCATTCCTTTTTTTTTGTTTCTTTGCTGCCATCTTATCATGTTTATTCTTTTTTTTTCATTATTTCCGTGCGTTATTTTCTTATTCGTAATGAATATCCATTCACCTTACTTTTATTTTATTAAGTGTTTTGGCCTTATCTAGGTATTTTATATACACTTTCTACGACTGTTTATGTTGCATCTTTCGCCAAAATCACACTATTGGTGCTTCCAGTTTCTTTGTCTTCTTTTTGTTCACTGATCAGGTTTCACAACCATTTAGTAGTATTGGCTCTAAATACTGCTGTAATACTGTTTTATTTGCTTCCAGGGACATTTTTTTATTTGTTAGTATCTTCTTCATTTTATGAAAAAAGCTAGCTTTGCTTTACCAATTTGTCATTTTATTTCATTTGTGCACTTGACGTCAGCTGTTGTTTCACTTCTTGGACATGTCATGAGAAGAGAGAAGTTAGAGAACTTGGTCTTGTCATGAGAAGAGAGAAGTTGGAGAACTTGGTCTTGTCATGAGAAGAGAGAAGTTAGAGAACTTGGTCTTGTCATGAGAAGAAAGAAGTTGGAGAACTTGGTGTTGTCATAAGAAGAGAGAAGTTGGAGAACTTCGTTTTGTCATGAGAAGACAGAAGTCGGAGAACTTAGTCATGTCAAGAGAAGGCAGAAGTTGGAGAACTTGGTCTTGTCAAGAGAAGGCAGAAGTTGGAGAACTTAGAAATGACTGGAGAATTCAAAGGAAAAAGGAGGAGAGAAAGGCCAAGAGAAAAAAATATCTCAGCGGACTGACCAAGTGGCACAGGAAAAGAAAAGCATCTGAATTAGTTGGAAACAACAAGGACCGCACCAGAGCGAGAAGCATGATCGTCAACGCTGTCCCGCACGGCACGTAACAATTTCTGCGTCAGTCAGTCGTTCATTTGCATGTTCCTTGCGGAACTTAGCCTCCCTAACAGCTCTCCTGTAGGTCTCTCGGGTGTGAGCAAGATGGCCTGCTGCTGATGCGTCCATTCGCAGATCATCAACGATGTCTTGCAGCCATCTCCGCCTTGGTCTTCCTCTCTTTCTTTTCCCCCATTATGTACCCTTCTAAGACGGTCTTCTCTAAATTCTCACGACGTTTCTACGAAGGTAAAAAAAAACACCAAAGTAACGGAAAATGAAGGGACGTAACCACTGAAAGATATATTAAAACAAATTCCAAGGCATTTCAGAATGTCTTTAATGAATTTTTCAGTGGTTACGTCCCTTGATTTGTGGGCTACCCAATGACTCATCCTTGTATATCTCTCTCTTTTTTTTTTTCTCCCTATATTTCTGTCTCTCAGTTCTCCACATTTCCTTTACCTTTTTTCCCTTGGGGAGACGGACTGAAGTGAAACTAATAAAAACAAAGTATGGGCAGAGCTGTTACCCCCACGTCCTACAAAACACACTCGGTCAAAATTTTATTCTTGATGTCCTTATACATAGGCCGTCAGAAACAGCCTGCCAGAAACAGTCTGTCAGATCACTTTAGCCTGGCTGTTTAAGTACATTTCCCCCATGCCTGTCACTGTGGTACAGCAAACTGTTTTTTTTTTGTTTTGTTTTTGTATGTTCATATTCAGGAACTGATGAAAGACACTAACCCACTCCCCATCCGAATCGATGTTTTTGTTTCTAGAGATCTAATTAAGAAAAAAAGAGTCAAGTTGAAAAATTCGAGATGAGCGTAAGTGTAATTTATGTTTTCAGTTTCTTCCTTGTATGGAACGCTTCCAGTTTGTTTGTTTTTTTTTCTGAATTTCATTTAACATTTTACTTCATGACAACTTCTCTTTATCCTTATAATCTTCTAGTTTACCATTTAACTACGTAACAAAGCCTCTATATCCTTATAATCTTCTAGTTTACCATTTAACTACGTAACAAAGCCTCTATATCCTTGTAATCTTCCAATTTACCATTTAACTACGTAACAAAGCCTCTTTGTCCATTTAGTCTCCAAATTTATCATTTTACTATAGAGAGAGACCTCTTTGTTGTGTTACTCTTTCAATTAACATTTTACTAAATGAAAAGTGTATCTTCAGTGTCACGTGAGCGACATAAAAATAGACCTGGGGTTTACCTACTCATGATCTACTTCTTCATCATCAGCTACGTCGTGTACCTAATATTTTCTCTAGGCTCTGAGAGGTGGAGCCTAGTACAAAGCGAAAAAAAAGCAGCAAAAACAAAAGGAAAGAAACACATAAACAAGGTAAACATTCGTGTATATTATTTTAACTATCTTACCTGGTCCACTAACTCTGCATCTATTTGTGCCAGAAGAATGTCCTCGATATCCAGCCCCAAGTCTATTACTCTCATTTCTGAGTTCTATCTATAGGCCTCGTGTCTTCGAGTTCGTCTATAATGTTTTATTATGTTGTGACACAGAAGTGATATGCTGTAGGCTGATTGTCTGAATTATGTTCCTAATACAGTAAACTCTGTTTTGCTTATCCCAAAGATGTGTAATTCCGGGCTTGGCTTAAAAAAAACACACACACACGGGCAATCTTCCTAGTTTTCTAACAACAAGAAAAGAGAAATGCCAGAAAGAAATAGAGGCAAAAAGTGGGAAGCGAACGTTGATGGAGAAGACTACAAACAAAAAAAAAATGAGATGAGAAGTCTTTCTGCCTCCCTTGTTTTTTTTTTTTGCAATAATTTCAGGAGAGTTTCGGGCGCTCTTCGAAGCACTCAAATATGAATCAAGAAGAATGTTGACTGTTTTCGGCTGTGAAGAATGTTTAGAAGCAAGAGAATGTTGGATGCTGATAAGAGCTGCTAATTAGTTTGTCGATGGTTCGTTCTATTAATAACCAATTTAATCGCCTAGAAAAACAAGAAACTGTTCTGCAAGGCTCAGTCTCATCGTGATCGCATATCAAGTCTCCCCGCCTGTCAAGTCTCCCCGCCTGTCAAGTCTCCCCGCCTGTCAAGTCTCCCCGCCTGTCAAGTCTCCCCGCCTGTCAAGTCTCCCCGCCTGTCAAGTCTCCCCGCCTGTCATGTCTTCCCGTGAAATGCCAGGTGCTTCCTGGCTAATATTTGTCCTTCCTACACAAACACAGACTTCGGAGTAACGATACGTGATATAGAAGTGACAACTTGCTTCAGTCAGCGACATAGATGTGACTGCTTACTTTTTTTTTTTAGTGACATAGATTTGACTGGCATAAGGCTAACAACCTTATCCTGGGACCTATCTAGAGGCGATTCCAGATGGGAAAAAAAAGATATCGTTACGGAAACTGCAGAGAAACCAACCGAGCATCAGGGATGCCAACTCCGAGTAGAAAAAAAAAAGGAGATGGACGTATGTTGGTCACTTGATGAGAAGAAATGATCAGAGAATCCCAAAACAAGCTATCAAGTGGAACACAACAGGCCAAAGAAAAAAGAAGCAGACCACGTGAAACCCTGAAGAGGACATTGTTAAGAGAGGCCAAATTAACAGGCATAAAATCCTTTGATGAGGTTGAAAGACTCGCCGAAGACAGGAAAAATTGGCGAACTACTTTGCGAGCCCTATGTGACGTTTAACGGCACGGGAAGGATATAAGATATAAAATAAGATAGATTTGACTGCTTGCTTCGGTCAGTGACATAGATTTGGCTGCTTAAGTCAGTGATATAGATGTGACTGCTTGCTTCCGTCAGTGATATAGATGTGACTGCTTGCTTCGGTCAGTGTCATAGATGTGACTACTTGCTTCTGTCAATGACATAGATGTGACTGCTTGCTTTTTTTAGTGACATAGATGTCACTGCTTGCTTCAGTCAGTGACATAGATGTGACTACTTGCTTCCGTCAGTGACATAGATGTGACTGCATGCTTTAGTCAGTGACATAGATGTGACTGCTTGCTTCGGTCAGGAAGGGTGCTCGAGGAAGGTGCTCGGACAGTATATGCTCCAAGCATGATTCTTCAAAACATGCTCATGTACAACAAGACTCTTATTTCTACACTCCCCCCATCTCGTGTTTAGAAAAAAAAATGTGTTGAGTTTATAATCTTGGATAGAAGCATTCTGTAACGTTATCAGGAGAAGAACTAGGAACTGGCAAGCAGGAATTCCTGAGAAGGAAAGATTTCCGTACACAGTCTTAACATAGGCTCCAAGGCTCCATATCGCGGCTGCAGTCTTAACATAGGCTCCAAGGCTCCATATCGCGGCTGCAGTCTTAACATAGGCTCCAAGGCTCCATATCGCGGCTGCAGTCTTAACATAGGCTCCAGGGCTCCGTATCGTGGCTGGTTCTAAGGCAGAACGAAAAAACATACAGCTGGTCCAAAAAGGGTTTATAATGGGTAATCCTGCCACGCCTTAGAGGCACATAGGGATATGGTGTTAGTGGCCATATTTTCCTTGACCTGTCAGCACACTAGAGGGTGATATGGTCAGTATCACGCCTGGCTGCCTTTTCCTTCCCCAACTCCAGAAGAAGTCGGGTACCCATTTCTACAGCCTGGGTGACTGTGGCGCCTCCGGCCGGATTCGAACGCCCGACTTTCGCCATGAGAGACCAGTGGGGTTTATAATGAAAAAAAAATTATTTGTTGGAAAATGTAGTGATTTAGAGGAGTAACCCCTGTTTTTAAAAAAATATAACACTGTTTTTTAAAAAAAACCAACTTTCAATTTACAGGATTCATTGGTTGTTTGTATTACTGTAGCAAAGTTGTTTTTTGCTTACTTTGAAAAAAAAATGTTTTAATTATTTAGTGAATTAGGTTGTAAATTGCTGGAAGACGGAGAGAAGTTATAAACGTCGAAATCTGACATGCATAGAAGAAACCATGGGAAAAAGACAGAGAGAAGGAGAGAGGGAGAAAGAGAAAGAGAGAGAGAGAGAGTGAGAGAGAAAGAGAGAGACTGGAAGATACATATGTGACCGGAATGTGGTTTCGTAAACTGATGCATCACACAGCAGGACCAATGGGTTTAAACCTTTCTCGGCCGTGGATCTCCTTTCCGACCTGAAAATAGCCGTGGACCTACTTTCCGATGTGAGAATAACCGTGGGCCCCCTTTTCTGATCTGAGAACAATCACGGGCCCCCTTTTCTGGTCTCAGAACAACCATGAACCCCCTTTTCTGATCTGAGAACAGCCGTGGACCTCCTTTTCTGATCTGAGAACAGCCGTGGACCTCCTTTTCTGATCTGAGAACAGCTGTGGACCTTTCATTGAAAAAAAGCAATGAATAAAACCCAGATGATGTTAAAATTGTCCCCTGGACAGCAAAAATAACTAATGAAGAATGTATGAGAAGAGCTGGAGAGACAAAAAAACCTTGTCAGAAAGATAAGAGAGAGACAATGTACTTTCATAGGACATGCAATGAGAAGAGGGGGCATTGAAAATATTATAACAACAGGAAAAATAGAAGGAAGAAGAACAAGAGGAAGACCAAGAGAAATGATACTGGACAGTCTGACGGGATGGTGTGAGAGGAGATCACCAACTGAACTGATGGCCTGCATGAAGGATCGGGTACTCTGGAGAAGCATAATAGCCAACGCCAGTCGGCACGGCACCTGATGATGATGATGATGAATACATTTACTGGTTCATGGACCCCCAAATTCTTACCTGGACCGGCTGGGGGGTCAGTGGACCCCAAGTTAAAAACCTCTGACCTACACAGTACAGAAACAAAAGGAGGTCATTTTCTAAACACACTATAGGGAACAAGAGAAGTTCTAGGAGAAAGTATGGAACATCACTGACAAAAGAAGACACAAGGAAACCACAGTCATAATTAATTTGACGGAACACTAGAAGCCAGAAGTTAGACAAGCAGTGGAAAACTCCAAAGCAAAAAGAAAGAAAGGAGCTCTGGCATAAGAAAGTATATTTCACACAGCTGAAACGTTCCATTAAAAAAAGCAAAATGTATTAACTAGTTTATACATTTTGTTATCACAGTTTTATTGCAGTGCTTTGTATATAGTTTAATTATTGTGTATAAAAAAGCAGTAGATCAGATGAAAGATACACACAAAAATGGAGAAATCTGATCCGTAGCAGTCTGTTACATGTAACGAATGAGTGAATAAACCATGTTTACATGAAGGCTTTACCCTCATAGTCTGGTTAAGCATACCGCCGTATACGTAAATATTGGTTGTGCTATCATAAAAGGGGCACCATATTACTCTGATTGTTCTCTACGCAGTGGTACGGTCCTGTGTTTTCTGCGCAGTTGTACGGTCCTGTGTTTTCTGCGCACTGGTACGGTCCTGTGTTGTCTGCGCAGTGGTACGGTCTTGTGTTTTCTGCGCACTGGTACGGTCCTGTGTTTTCCGCGCAGTGGTACGGTCCTGTGTTTTCCGCGCAGTGGTACGGTCCTGTGGGTTCTGTGCGCAGTTGTACAGTCCCCGAAGTTGCTTGGATATATTACCTAGTCATTATCTTAATCAACAGGTGCTGTGCCGGTACGCGTTGGCGGCCATGCTTCTTGATAGATCTCTGTGGGTGATGGTTTTCCATCAGTTTAGTCAGCGACTTTGTATTGTGCCATCACGTTAGAATGCCTATGATTGTGTTTTCTCTTGGTCCTCCACTGCCTCTCTTTCTATTTATCTGTCACTTTTTTATGATGTTTGCAAGCCATCAGCTTCTAATTATATGCCCAGTGAATGACGCCTGTCTTTATCGTAGAGATTTAACTGGGTTCTTTTCTCCAATTATTTTTCTTAGATGTTCTTTTATCATCTTAACTGTTCATGATACTCAGTTTTGTCTAATAAAAGCTAATAAAAAGTTTTAAATAAAAGCTTGGGGCAATCCACATCAAACAAATCATCCAGTAAACTACCAAGAGGTGAAAACTATAATCCGTAACCACTTCCGATCTCCATGGAAGAACCAACTGAAATGCAACAACGAACCAGATTCAATACACTAATTACAAAGACATCAACAAACCATCCTCTTTCGCCTAAGAACAGGCCACTGCAGACTACTGAGCCACGTACATCGATTCAAAATGCCTCACACAGTCAAGTGTCCATGTGGCGGTGGAGTCCAGACTCCAGAACAAGAGTGCGCAAGCCATGCGGACCTGAGAAGTGAGACATGGCCAGAGGACACAAGTTTTGGGGCAAAAGCTTTGGGGGTTCCTATCAGGATCTGGAGAGGACTAAGGGCTTTGCCATGTCGGCAGGGATCAGGATCCGATGTGACCAACAACCTCGAAAGCAGAAGAAGAAGTTTCTTCTAAGAAGCACATCTCTGTTGCCTCTAGTGATCTTAGCATCGACCTGATCATTGCCCCCTCACCTCACCTCCATAGAGTAGAGAGGATTCGGAGTAACAGAACTCTCTTTCTGGTGTTCGTTGCCAGAGATACACTGCACAAGATGCCCGTCACTTGCTCTGACTTGATATATTCTATTCTTGATTTTAGAGATGCTAATCGCATCTGATTTTACTCGCGTGCCTAAATACTTAAATATTTGAACTTGTCTCAGAGTTGTTCCTTGTACTTTAACATTACATGTAGGCAAGCTCAGTGAAGCATTGAAAAAAAAACCAAAACAAAAACCAAGTAAAGGTTGCCCTGTTATACCACGGAAGGTATGTAGGGGAATATGGCGTTGGTGTTCATATACTCCTTGTCCTGTCGACACATTAGAGGGCATCATCGCGACCACCTGTCTTTCTTTCTCTAGCTGCAGAAGAAACCAGGTGCACATTTTTACGACTGGGTGACTGTGTGGGGATGATGAGGTTGGGAGTTTGGCTTTCTAGGTCAGGGCCGGCAGCAGGGGTCAGGGTCAGAGCCTGGCTATTTGTGTAAGAGTAGTGCAAGAGTAGTGCAAGAGTAGTGCAAGAGTGAGAGGCAACAGTCAGTCTACGTTTGTTCTTGTGAGGTACGGCCGGATAGAAAAAAAATGTGATTGTGTTGTCCTGGACGTTTTGTTATGTTTCGTGATGTCGCGTTATGCTGTGAATCTATTTCCGCGACACTCTCACCGATGTAAGGTATTGTATGTCGCAGAAGTTTTGTGAGTGTAAATATTTGGTGCATGAAAATAACTGTGTAGTCAATAAAGTGAGAATCAGCAGCAGAGTTGAAAATGCTGAGAGTTTAAGTTGTTGAGGTAGCTTAGATTAAGTATAAGACGTTAGAATGAAGTAGAAGCCTCGATATATGGGTCGGGTAGAAGTAAGGTGTGAACACCATGACTCTTATTTTGTGTAGTTCTCGTTTGAACACCATGATTCTTATTTTGTGTAGTTCTCGTTTGAATACCGTGAATCTTATTTTGTGTAGTTATCGTTTGAACACCATGACTCTTATTTTGTGTAGTTCTCGTTTGAACACCATGACTCTTATTTTGTGTAGTTCTCGTATTTCACAATTTTCATTGATTATTACGCCAGTTTTCCTTAGTTGTGCATTTTGTGCTATTGCATTGCATTAATTCATCATCTCCTTCATCTTGTTCAATCATTCTGAGTTTTATAAATGTTAATTACGTGCGGTGTGCTTGCTCTCATAACACAAGAGTGAGCTCATGATTCATACTGAAGAATCATTGTTGTCACCATGTTGTAGTTGCGAGGATTGATTTTGTAGCTCACAATTTGATTTGATTATGTGTGGTTCATCAATGTGTTGGTGCATCTAAATATTTTGTGTTTTGCACCAAGAATTCAAGTATCGAGTCATGGAGACCAGATATAGTCCCGTTGAATAGACATGAATAATATGTAGCAACTATGAATGTTCCGTAAGCAATACAGAACATAGCTCTGAAGATTGGGTGACTCACATGAGATGATATATTTTAGTTATTATTTGGATGGCAGAATTTGGTAAATGAGTAATTAACTGGATTAGTGCTATGTTGAGCCAATATTATGTATGGAGATAAATGCAGCTAATTGCTTTATGTATTATGGTGTTGCAATCTAGTCTAGCGATGGCGTCTAGTGTTTCTCGTGGTGACTGTGTAATAAGTAACTGGTTTTGACTCTTGGATTACAAGTAACGAGTTCAGAGTAGTTATTTCTGTTGAGTACTGTCGCTCTTGCAATAATTGCTAAATTGTTGTTCGGGCACGCGTAGATGATACAGTTCCCAGGTGACCAGGCTGATAAAGGTTGAAGAATTAGAACCTGGGGATTGTTGGAACTAACTTAACATAACGAGCCTCAGAATTTTTTTACAACTGCGACATCTCCGGGCTGAATCGAGCCACCTACCTCCGTCGCCATTAATAGTACTAAATGCCGCTAGTTTTCCTGATGTAGTTAATGCTCAGTATGTTCTTACTGTAGACTTGCTTTCATTCTTACTGTAGACCTGCTTTCATTCTTACTGTAGACTTGCTTTCATTCTTACTGTAGACTTGCTTTAATTCTTACTGTAGACTTGCTTTAATTCTTACTGTAGACTTGCTATCATTCTTACTGTAGACTTGCTATCATTCTTACTGTAGACTTGCTATCATTCTTACTGTAGACTTGCTATCATTCTTACTGTAGACTTGCTATCATTCTTACTGTAGACTTGCTTTAATTCTTACTGTAGACTTGCTTTAATTCTTACTGTAGACTTGCTTTAATTCTTACTGTAGACTTGCTATCATTCTTACTGTAGACTTGCTATCATTCTTACTGTAGACTTGCTTTAATTCTTACTGTAGACTTGCTTTAATTCTTACTGTAGACTTGCTTTAATTCTTACTGTAGACTTGCTTTAATTCTTACTGTAGACTTGCTTTCATTTTTACTGTAGACTTGCTATCATTCTTATTGTAGACTTGCTATCATTCTTACTGTAGACTTGCTATCATTCTTACTGTAGACTTGCTATCATTCTTACTGTAGACTTGCTATCATTCTTACTGTAGACTTGCTATCATTCTTACTGTAGACTTGCTATCATTCTTATTGTAGACTTGCTATCATTCTTACTGTAGACTTGCTATCATTCTTACTGTAGACTTGCTATCATTCTTACTGTAGACTTGCTATCATTCTTACTGTAGACTTGCTATCATTCTTACTGTAGACTTGCTATCATTCTTACTGTAGACTTGCTATCATTCTTACTGTAGACTTGCTATCATTCTGGCTGCATTCAACGAAATAGATTCGGATGGAGCGTCTGCACTGGTTGAACCTTTTTACATTATATATTTGTGCCCCTTCATTCATTCACCAGCACAGTTGCGTGCAATGCAATCCGGTATGCCTGGCACTGCAGGCAGAAATTTCCCTTTCTTCTCAGAGGCGTACTGCTCAGAAGTGATGCGCGGGGGACACGGAGACGCATAATAAAGGAAGAACCAAAGAAAGCAGGAAAAACATGGTTTGAATTACCCCGAGTTGCTCAAGACGGGGCTGGCTGGAGAACCTTTGGTGACGCCTTAAGCTCCTTTGGCAGCAGAGAGGGCTGATGATGGTGATAATGATGATGACTGCACAGATAACTGAATACTTTGCGAGAAACTGCTTCTACCGGGCTGGTATTATCTCAACCCCCCCCCCCCCTTGTTTTTTTAAATTTGTAATAAAAATATTTAACAAGTAAGATTGCTCAAGAAATTATTGGCTAAAAATATCCACAAATGCCCGCCCAATGGACAAGACATGGTCCTTTTTCACCTTTCCTCTCCTTTC
Source organism: Achatina immaculata (assembly GCA_009760885.1). NCBI lineage: Eukaryota > Metazoa > Mollusca > Gastropoda > Stylommatophora > Achatinidae > Lissachatina > Lissachatina immaculata. The sequence goes on along the minus strand of CM019696.1, from coordinate 46,998,099 downwards.
AACAACACCCCCCTCCCCCCAACCCTTTTCAACCGCCCTACAAGTTATGCAAATGTCACCAGTACAAACTGAATAACATTTCTATATAAAAATGTCTAATTTGCGCTGAGAAGGGAGAGCAATCAATTATTGCGCTCTTTCATAATTACCGCCCTTAATTTTGCCACCCAGGATGTCAATCAATGCGGATCAAGAACAACGGTGCAGATGTTCCATAGAACTCTTTCTTTTTTGTTCTCTGTAAAATGTTAGTATAAGAACTAAAAATTACTTCTTTTTTTTTTAAATGGTAGGAGAACAAGATGCATTCTATTATTTACCGGCGCGTGTTTTTATTATGTGATATTGGTTGAGAGCCAGGCATGTATGGAGGAAGAGGTGAAGACAATGCAACAGACATGGGGCTAGCGAAAAGTACAATAATAACGAAATCGTGATCGATTTGATGTACAAACTGGGACGGTAGGCAAGAAAGTACAATCATTAATGTGCTAAAACCGGGCAGAGACTGCCGCGATCATGCTTTGTTGTACTAGATGTTGTACTAGATGTTGTACTAGATGTTGTACTAGGTGTTGTACTAGATGTTGTACTAGATGTTGTACTAGATGTTGTACTAGGTGTTGTACTAGATGTTGTACTAAGTGTTGTACTAGGTGTTGTACTAGATGTTGTACTAGATGTTGTACTAGATGTCTGGAACAAGTCCTGTTGTACCACACCATTTTGGGCAACATTTTGGACTTTAGCAGACTGAAGACTCACGCAAAACAGAACATAAATACCGAAACAAATAACAAGAGAGATAATGAAAACAAAACCCCCACAAGCATAGCGGTATATGGCTTACTAGGTGTGTCCCGGCTGGTCAAACTTTACTACAGTTGGTCATTTGGTCATGTGACTGAGTTGTTATCGAACTTAGTCACGAGGGAGGGGGGCGCTGTTGGGAAAGAAAACACCTGTGTGGAAGCTAGAGTATCGATATGTGAGGGTCTTTATCTGTCTGCACGAGTACTGAGAAAGTGATTGAACACGGCATGAATGTGAAATCTTGGTGCTGGACTTGTGCTTGGAGCTGTTCTTCAATGTAAAGCTCGATCCTGAGTTGTTTTCAAAATCATCGTCGACGTATTGGCTTGTTTAGATGTCGTTGTATGTTGAGTAAGAGAACAAATTTTGTATGATTAGACCTCGAAAAAATCGTAGACAAAGCACTTTAGTGAGACGTGAGAGAAAGAAAAATCACAAGAGAATTACCTGGGATTCGAACACGGACTCCGGTAGGACGAGCAGCCGTCTAGCCACGAGAGAACAGCTTACTATCGACTTAGCCAACTAGCACCCCTAGTGCTAAGTCGATAGTAAGCTGTTCTCTCGTGGCTAGACGGCTGCTCGTCCTACCGGAGTCCGTGTTCGAATCCCAGGTAATTCTCTTGTGATTTTTCTTTCTCTCACGTCTCACTAAAGTGCTTTGTCTACGATTTTTTCGAGGTCTAATCATACAAAATTTGTTCTCTTACTTTACTATACCAAAGCCTCGTTGTATGTTGGGCTGTCACTACTTACAACATGAGCCATCGTGCATACACTTATCTACAATGTGCGGGGCAACCTCAGATTATAAAAACTTGGTGTCTCCTTGTTAAAAAGTTACTTCAAAAAGTGTTTTGTGTCATCACGAACTTGAAACAGGGGGAGGGGCAAGGAGTTTGCAAATATATGGAAGTTTATACGATTACCACGTGTGAGGGAACATATGAGGGAACATGTGAGGGAACATGTGAGGGAACATGTGAGGGAACACGTGAGGAAAGTGCTTTCTAAGTTTTGGGTGTACAGAAGAATAGAACGAATGTCACTCTTAGAACCAGAAACCAAAAGCGTGTACACTATGAAGAAAGCTGTACACACCATGTACTTTCTACACTGCTTTTAAGAAGATTGTATCTACCATCTACTTTATACACTGCTTTGAAGAAGATTGTATCTACCATCTACTTTATACACTGCTTTTAAGAAGATTGTATCTCCCATGTACTTTATTCACTGCTTTTAAGAAGATTATATCTCCCATCTACTTTATACACTGCTTTGAAGAAGATTGTATCTCCCATCTACTTTATACACTGCTTTGAAGAAGATTGTATCTACCGTTTACTTTATACACTGCTTTGAAGAAAAAGTTATGCTGTTATTTGTATGAAAAAAAATGCATGTGGTTTTGTTTTCAATAATTGCCTTTAATCGTTTCATACCAGGGAACTCGCAGTTCAATTATTTTATAATATACGCAGGGGACATATTGCGACCATTTTTCTTTCTCTGATATTATTTGGAGATAAAAATGAGAAAGAAAATTCATTTCCTTGGAGGAAATGAATATTAGAAATCACCCATCCGGAAATGATTAATATTTTTCTGCTTGAGCGACATAGTGTTTCTCAACCTTGTTTCATCCGTTTCCCCCTTCTGACTTTTTTTCTGTGCCCCCCCCCCCAACCCAAAAACAACCCCCACCCCCGCCAATCATCAGGTTCCATTACTGGTAAAAAATATAACCACTTAACGATACACCTGCCTTGAAAACAATCTATACGTTTCTCTTTATACTAATTTAAAACAGTTTACTGCACACAATATGTTTCTGTTTATACTAATTTAATACGGTTTACTGCACACAATACATATCAATTTATACTTAAATAATACAGTTTACAGCACTAGTTACATACATAATGTTACTGTTAGTGTAATTTATTATTTGGTCAATGTGACCCTAGAGCTTGGTGAAGTTATTTGGTCAATGTGACCCTTGAGCTTGGTGAAGTGATTTAAGTATTTTTATTTTTTTTTAGGCTCCTGTGAGATAAGTGATAGCGACGATCACCTCTGCTCTCTGTGCCCCGACTTTTGTGAACAAATAACTTAACTCACACTAAACCTGATTCTACCAAATATGAAAGCGGGAATTGCTACGAAAAACAATTTTCCATTCTCCCAAAGTTTTGGAAACTTTGTGAAAACTACAGTACTTACCAAACAATGATGTGTGTGTGTTTTTTTTCTCTCGTTTAGAACTTTCTTGGGCTTCCTATATCGCCCCGTTGTTAGATGGTCAGCACCATTCAACACAAACAACATGCACCACACTCTATCCACTCCGGAATATCCATATCCACCAGACGCAGAAACGAACGTCTATATCATAATTTAGCTGCTTGAAAGGCTCCACATACAGGAATTTGTCATTCAGAACTTAATGCCCGCCAAAGAAGAAAACTGGACTGATTCTAGAGTAATTATGTGTGGACATTTTCAGTTTTCCAAGAAATTGCTATAACAGTCTCTTTGCAAGCTGAACCAGGGAAATGATGAGACGTATTCTTTGGCCGAGCTAGTCCTGGCTGATCTGACAAGAAAGCAACACACAGTATTTTTAATTAGTGAGTCCTTGCTACTGTCAGACATTTGCGTGTCCCTTGCGGAACTTTGCCTCCCTAACAGCTCTCCTGTAGGCCTCTCGGTTGTAAGCAAGATGCCCTGCTGCTGATGCGTCCATTTGCAGATTATCAACGATGTCTTGCAGCCATCTTCGCCTTCTTGCCATTATACAATTATATTTAATATAACCTTTCGTATCGCAGAAATACAGGTTATTTTAAGACACTATAGGGGATTAAGGACCCGTATACAAACACACTTAGTTTTTTGGCAAAGGTCTACTTTATTTCTCTTAATTAACCAAGTTAATTTACCGAGTAACTGCATACACGTGACTCATCTTACCAATGTTTTAGTGGCGATAACGATGACGCAACTATATGAGATCCTCTGTGAGAGACCTCTCTGTGTGGTCTGCAGAGTGAAGTGACGAGCCCGACCTGTACAGTTCCAGTTGCTCGGGGTCAAACACTGGAAATGGAGTTTAAATGAACCCACCCCCACCCCCTCCCCCACAGATGTCGGAACACCGCTAGAAGCACGAAGAGGAAAAACGATGCCGGCCAGGAAGAAAGGTCCACAGATACCTTTGGCGGTTAAAAGAAAAAAAAAGTGTTGACGTCAAACAGACTAGCGACGACGGTGGGGTTATCTGTTTCGGATGTGGAGAGCTGAGGGTACCGGGTACAGCCTCTGACGTCAGCAGGACAGTATTTACTGTGGCCCCCTTCAGGAAGTTACGTGGCATTGCCTCCCCAGTTTCAAGTTGTCACCTGCGCCCCCCCCCTCGCCCCCACCTTCCAATTATCTTGTGGCCAACCTGGGAACCATATGTTGAGAAACACTGAATTGGAGGATAAATGTCTGGCACTTGTCAAAGATTCATTTGCTTTTATCAATGTTTTAGTACAGTTACAGAAGGAAAGTAGATAGGCTGTTTTTAAGTGAATCTCATTTTTAGATCAGAAATACTGTGCTCTAGTCCAGAGTGATATTTCTTTGGTGTACTCTCTCTCTCTCTCTCTTACTCTTACGCTCTCTCTCGTATTCTCTCTTACTCGCGTTATTTCTCGCGCTCTCTCTCTTACTCTCATTCTTTCACTCTCTCTTTTACTCTCTCCCTTTCACTGTTTTTTTATCTGTCTTATTCACCCTCATTCTTACTTTCTGTCTTGCCTTCCCTCTTACATTTTCTCGTATTCCCCCCCCCCCTCTCTCTCTCTTACCCTCTCTGTCGCTCTCTCTTACTCGATCTCTTTTATTCCCTCTTTTTTTTCTTACACTTTCTCTTACTTTCTCTCTCGATCACTCTCTCCTCTTTTACTCTGTCTTACTCTCTCTCTCTCCTTTCTCTCTTATACTCCCGTTCTTTCTCTCTCTTACGCTCTCTCTCCTTTCTCTCTTGCTCTCCGTCTTACATTATCTCTTACTCCCTGTCTCTCGTACTCTCTCTCTCTTTCTTAAACTCTTTCTTACTTTCTCATTCTCTCCCAGTCTCTCTCTGACTCTCTTACTCTCTCTTACCTCTTCTCTCTCTCTTATCCTCTCTTTCTTACTTTCTCTCTTACTCTCTCCCCTACTGTCACTTACTTTCTTTATCTCTCTCTCTTACTCTATGTTACTCCCTCGCTTACACTCTCTCTCACTCTCTCTATCTTCACTCTCTTTCTCTTACTCTCTCTCTCTGCTTAATTTTCATAACTTACTTTACTATGGAGCAAGGGATAGAGAGAACAAAAGAAAAAAATATGGAATAAAAAAACACATACCATAAGGTCAAACATGTTTGTATGTCACATGTATGTGAAAAAACATGTGCCAATCGTTTTATGTTTGACCCTCTTACTATGCTATGTACAGTACCGTCATCTTGTATGTGATGTATAAATTGATGTATAAAATAATACTGTCCAAGATCTATACAGACATCTTGTCTTGTTTTATATATATATATATATATATATATATATATATATATATATATCACTTGTACCCTACTGCAGATAAATGATTGTGAAATAATTTACGGGCGAGAAAGTTTTAAAATCTACAGTAGAATATACGTATTATCACCTCTGCTATTTATAATCTATATGTACAGAATAACGAAAGAAGCAAACCCAAATCCCCTAAAACTGAACGACAGACGACCAGTATATACCACACAAGAACACGAATTGTTTACAAGATCATAAGAGCAGCCTCTATCAGAGCTGTAAACATTATGATACGAAAATCAACATTGCCAAAACAGAGATCATGAAAGTTAGCAGAATGCCAAGTGCATTGAATGAATGTATCGAAGACAGCAAAATACAGCAAGAAGAAGAACTCAAGTATCTTGGATACATGTTGACAGAAGATGGGAAGCTTGATAAAGAAACTGACGTTAGAACACAAAAACCCAATGCTGTCACATATCAACTATCCCCGCTGCTTACACATTGCAGCATCCTACTTGCAACTAAGAGACAACTAATTAATAGCATCTTCATACCAAGGCTGTGCTGCCACTGCCAGACATGGGCTCGCACTAAGAAACGACGGAATAAAATAAGCACACGTGAAATGAGATGTCATAGGAAAGCAGCAAACATCACCAGGTTTGACAAGATAAGAAGTGACACAATGAGACAGATGGTAGGAACCACACCACATAGAGAAGCAAAGAATCAAGTGGTTCGGCCACTTAGTGCGACATACTCACGGACAGCCACTAGGGCCTTCAATCAAAGAACTACAGGACACAGATCAAGAGGTGGATAGATGGTATCAGAGAAACATTCGCTATTTATGACATGCCGGTCCCTGGGGCCATCTAAATGCATCTTCCCTCGACACTTCACGGTTCAAGAGGAAGGATGAAGTAAAAGTAAATTAAAGTAAAAGTAAAGTAAATAAAGTAAGCAGAATATACAGAAGGAATTAAGGACCCAATTCTTCACATTTAAAAGCTATAAGTGGATCTCTCTTTCTCTCTCTCTCTCCCCCATCTCTTTCTCTCTCTCTCTTTTTCTCTCTCTCTCTCCCCCATCTCTTTCTCTCTCTCTCTTTCTCTCTCTCCCCCATCCTTTCTCTCTCTCTCTTTCTCCTCTCTCTCTTTCTCTCTCTCTCCCCCATCTCTTTCTCTCTCCCCCATCTCTTTCTCTCTCTCTCGTTCCCCCATCTCTTTCTCTCTCTCTCTCTTTCTCTCTCTCCCCCATCTCTTTCTCTCTCTCTCTCTCTTTCTCTCCCCCATCTCTTTCTCTCTCTCTCTCTCCCCCATCTCTTTCTCTCTCTCTTTCTCTATCTCTCCCCATCTCTTTCTCTCTCTCCCCCATCTTTCTCTCTCTTTCTCTCTCTCTTTCTCTCTCTCCCCCATCTCTCTCTCCCCCATCTCTCTCTCCCCCATCTCTCTCTCTCTCCCAATTCCTTCTCCCCTGTCTCTCTCTCTCTCTGTCTCTCTCTCCCAGAAAACAGCCTCTCATTGCTGTATCTCTCACATACACGAGACCCCAAGCAAGCGGCCCCAACCACACTATCAGCAAGCTGTGCACCACATACAAACTTTCACGAGGGCTGACTAACAAATCTATTTCACGAGCCACAAACCCAGAAGCCGGAGTAGTAACATATTTTTATTATTTCATCAATACCTGCAGGAGGTGACAGGTGACGACGCACGCTAAAGAGCAACCAACATCATTTTAAAAAAATAGTAATTATACAGGTGTGCACATTAAATAAAGAAGAACATAATCGTAACATGACGTGGGAAAGGGTTGAACAAACAATAAATAATTAAATAATCGACTGGGAATTCTGACGGGACAAATTCCCGTTTCCACACCTTTAAGGCATATTGAAGAATAAGGTGTTAGGCCCGTATTTTCCATGACCTTGGGCACATGAAAGTGTGATATGGTCAGTATCACGCCTGGCCGCATTTACTTTCCCAGATTTCTGTGGTACCTATTTTTTAGAGACTGGGTGAACCCCAGGGCCCTTTTTAGAGTGTACCAGAAAAAAATCCGGTTTCTGGGGCTAAACCCGGTACCACTGTTCTGACGGGGTAAAAGGTAAAGGTAAAGGTAAAGATAATCCTGTCATGCCTTAGAGGCACATAGGGATATCATGTTAGTGCCCATATTTTCCTTGACCTGTCAGCACACTAGAGGGTGATATGGCCAGTATCACGCCTGGCCCGCCTTTCCTTCCCCAACTCCAGAAGAAGTCAGGTACCCATTTCTACAGCCTGGGTGACTGGGGCGCCTCCGGCAGGATTCGAACCCCCGACCTTCGCCATAAGAGACCATTGCACTAACCACTTCGCCACTCTGACGGGGTACAAATGCTTGAAAGATACGGGACAAATAATTCGTGCGGACTGGGAGACATTTTCTGAAGTGGAGACTTGAACACATAAAAACTGCGCCCAAAAATATCCGGGAAAAAAAAAGAAATTAAATAGCTCTGAAAGAAAGAAATAATGAAAGAAAATAAAGGTAAAAAATTCAAACTAGTATAAGATTTCAAAATTACACATCAAAAACAGATATATAGATTGTAGGCACATATTAGGAAATATAACCAGAAAAAGAATAAAAGAAAAAAGAGAATGGAAGAATTAATGAAAAAAAGAAACGAAAAGAAAGAAAACAAAGAAAAGACAATGGAAGAAAGAAATAAACAGAGCCTTAAACCAGAGTCTAAGAAGGAAAGAAATGAAAAACGAAAAGAAGGAAGAAATAGGGTCACGAAATAAAATATTAAAGAGAAATGAGAAATAAAAAGTGGGAGAAAGATTCAGAAAAAAGTTAACAAAAAAAAAAAGGGGGGGGGGCGCCAACAGAACTGAATGTAATCGTTTTACCTTTCAATAGCTGAAACACGGCTTTTCAAATCTCTAACTCGGACAAATCGTCTCCAACCCCACCCCTTCCTCCTTGTATGTAACGTCTCTCAACTGAAATTCCATTTCCTTCAAATATATTTCTTCTCTTGGAAAGAAAAAGGGGGAAGAAAAAACTCAACTCCATTTCTCTCTTTCTCGCTTCATCTCCAACGTTTCTATGTTCACTTGTCGCCATATTTTTTTTAAAATCATCCACTTGTGTCTTGACGTCCTCTAACTGCCAAGTTCTGCCGAGTTCTGCCAGGATTTGCAAGTGAAGAAATGTTTATACGATTGCTACACTTGAGGAAAGTGCATTCTAAAGTTTGGCTGTACAGAAGAATACTTAGTAAAAGCTTATATGTCATGTCTGCAAGCAGAAACGACAAGATAAGAAGGAAAATAAAAGGAAAATGTGGAAGAAGTAAAGATTTTCAGCGAGAAGAATTGTTAAGTCAGGCAGTTTCTAAAGTGCTCAGAAATCTGTGAGAAATGTAACAGTTTACCGAAACAGCATTAACTTAAGAGAATTCAGGATTAATGTGCAAAGAGATGACGATAACACATGCATCTGAATCTTGACAAGAAAGAAATGAGCCTGATAAGGGAAATAATCATGGTAAGAGGCACGCACGTTGAGTTGGGAGAGAAGGTATCGGGTTGTATGTATAGGGCTCTAAGCTGATGAGCGTACCTCGAGGCCTTGTTTTTTCCCCTCTCTCTTTTCTTATTAGAGACAAATTTCTGACACGCATTTCATCATCATCATCATCGTCATCATCATCATCATCATCAGGTGCAGTGCCGACTGGCGTTGGCTATTATGCTTCTCCAGAGTACACGATCCTTCATGCAGGCCATCAGCTCAGTTGGTGATCTCCTCTCACACCATCCCGTCAGACTTCCAGTATCATTTCTCTTGGTCTTCCTCTTGTTCTTTTTCCTTCTATTTTTCCTGTTATTATAATATTTTCAATGTCGCCTCTTCTCATTGCATGTCCTGTGAAAGTACATTGTCTCTCTCTTATCTTTTTGACAAGGTTTTTTGTCTCTCCAGCTCTTCTCATACATTCTTCATTAGTTATTTTTGCTGTCCAGGTAATTCGCAACATTCTTCTAATAAACCACATTTCTGCTGCTTCCAATGATTTTTTCGCAGACCTGCCTATTGTCCATGATTCACTTCCATATAACAAGATAGATTTAATATAGCATTTTAGGACTCGTTTTTTAACATTCATTGATAAGGATGTGTTGGATAATATGTTTCTCATTCTCTGAAATGCAATCTTTGCTTGGCCTATTCTGTTCCTAATTTCTGTTCTGCATTTCCCATCTGAAGTTATTACTGCTCCAAGGTATTTGAGTTGCTGCACCTGCTTTAGAATAGTTCCGTTTAATTTTATACTGCATGTCGGTGGATTCTGTTTCTTAGATATAAACATAGTCTCTGTCTTTTTGATGTTCAAAGTAAGACCTTTCTTTTCACTTTCTTTGTCGACTTTATCCAAGAGATTTTGCAGGTCTTGTTGGTTCTCAGCTATCAGTACTGTGTCGTCAGCATACCGAAGGTTGTTAGTATTGTATTCTCCAATTTTTATGCCTGGTTCTGTGATGATTGTTCTTAGAATATTCTCGTTGTAGAAAAAAGGTCTGGAGATGGTACACATCCTTGTCACACTCCTTGTTTTATAGGTTGATATTTTCTATTTCTATTTTCAACTCGAACTGCTGCTTCTTGCTGCCAGTATAGATGTTTTACAATCTTCAGGTCTTTGCCGTCTATATTGATGTCTTTAAGCATTTTAATAATTTCATTGTTTCACCTTGTCGAATGCCTTGATGTAATCAATGAAGCATAAGTAGAGATATTTCTGTACTTCTAAAGCTCTTTCTGTTAGTGTTCGTATAGCATAAATGGCATTGTGTAGTCCCTTTCCTTCAACAAATCCAAACTGTTCATCTGCTATTTCCATTTTTATCTTTTTCCTTGTTCTTGTCATAATGATTCTCAGAAGTAGCTTCGTTACGTGATATGAGAGGCTGATAGTCCGGTGGTCATCACATTCCTTTGCACCTGATTTATTTTTATACACTCATTTATGTGTATAAAATTACTAAAGAATAATTACATAACAAATAACTTATAAGTATGCACTTCAAAAAAAGTTACTTTCCTTGGTTGTACAGGGGGCCAGATAGTAACTGATCTCAGGGCCAAGATCTGGCCTACCAACGCCCTGGCAAGAGACGGACGTAGCTAGATATTCTCCTCAACTCAATTCATTCTGGAAATGTCCGTGATGACAGCGATAATGATAATCGTTTTTACAAGGAGATAATAAATTCCGCGCTAAATGTTGTGTACTTAATATCAGACTACATGATGAAATACAGAAAAATAACCCATAATTCTGCCCTAAACATTCTCAGGCCAGGCTAAGTAGGTCATCATGCCGTCAGACCAAGGTCCAAAATATGCCTTCTTCTTCCCCCGTAGCTTTTGTGCAAAATCAAGTCCCACCCGCTCTCTTTTGGTGCGTAGATCGTGTACACCAGACTTACCATAAGCACGTGTTAGATAAAGGTCAAGGCAGCACCATCATACCATAGAGACACCTGGACGGATATGACGTTAATGCCCACATTTTCCTGGACCTGTAGGCAACTGGACAATGATGCTGACCATTATAACACGCCCGAAGGTCTTCCTTCCCGAGTTCCAACAGTAACCATGATGCCCATTTTTACATCTGGGTGACTCAAGCTCTCTCAACTGGACTCCAACCATGGACCATTGTCGTTGGAGACGAGTGCACTGGCCAGCTCTCTATTTAGACTCCTAGAGTATATGTCATGGAGTCTTAATTCTGCTTTGCCAAACATATTCGTTTGTGATTTAAAAAAAAACAAACACATCGCACAGACACTATTAATAAGCGAATAGTTAGAATGGTTAGGTGCTCGGTTTACTAATCCAGTGGTGCCGGGTTCAAGTCCCAGCTGTGGGATTTTTTTTTCTGGTACACACCAGAAAGCCCCCGGGTTTGACCCAGCCTCTAAAAATGAGTACAAGAGAAATCTGGGAAGGTGAATGCGGCCAGGCGTGATACTGACCACATCAGACTTTCATGTGCCAGGCGTGATACTGGCCACATCAGACTTTCATGTGGCCGGCGTGATACTGACCACATCAGACTTTCATGTGCCAGGCGTGATACTGACCACATCAGACTTTCATGTGCCGAAGGTCATGGGAGATACGAACCTTACACTATATCCCTAGTATGCCTTAGTGGTTTGGAGACGAGGATTATACCTCTTACCTTTAATAATAATAAGCAGAGAGGTAGAGAGGACAAAGCTCTGTGTTATTCATACTTCTCTATGGAGCAGAATGCTGGAGAATAGGTAAAAAAGGCAAAGGTAAAGGTAGTCCTGTCATGCTTTAGAGGCATACAGGGATATGGTGTTAGTGCCCATATTTTCCTTGACCTGTCAGCACACTAGAGGGTGATATGGTCAATATCACGCCTGACCGCCTTTTCTTCCCCAACTCTAGAAGAAGTCGGGTACCCATTTCTACAGCCTGGGTGACTGGGGCGCCCCCGGCCGGATTCGAACCCCCGACCTTCGCCATGAGAGACCAGTGCACTAACCACTTCGCCACTCAGACGACTGAAGAGGAAACTGGCAAACTATCCACGCAACCTGCCCCAGAAGATTTTAAATGTTTACTGGCCAGAGACAATTAAATCATCTTGCATACCTTGGCAGCTACATAGACCAGGATGGTAACACCAGAACGGAAGTTAGAATCAGAATTATAAAAGCAGGAATGACCTTCAAGAATCTTGAGAACATATGGCACTCAGAAGTTACAAGCACAAAATCAGGCTAAGATTACTTAATTCAAATGTAATATCCACCCTCATTTATGCATGCAAAAGCTGGAAAACAACTAAAGAAATAGACAAGAAATTAGACTCTTTTGAAAACAAATGCCTCAGGAAAATGCTCTGTATAAAGTGGAACGAATTCAAGAACAACGCAGAGATAAGGCAGATGAGCAAACAACAACCTGTCTCATGGGTGATCAGGAAAAGAAGATGGGCACGTGATGAGAAGAAACGGTCAGAAAACTCCAAAACAAGCTATCAAGTGGAACACAACAGCCCAAATAAAATCTGGTCCACTACGTGAAACTCTAAAGAGGACATTGTTAAGAGAGTCCAAATTAATAGGCATAAAATTCTTTGATGAGGTTGAAAAGCTTCCATAAAACAAGAAAACCTGGGAAACTACCATGCGAGCTTTATGTAATGTTTAACGGCACGGGAAGGATGTAAGATGTAAGAAGAAAAGACAATAAATAATAGTGACCTGCTTGCCCAAAGTGAACTAGAAGATATGCATGCCGTAACAGACAAACAAAGAAAACGCTGGAAATAGATTGGTCATGTGGTTTGAAAAGACCCCTAAAACAGCCATGAGATAGACACCCGAGGGAAATTGAGAACGACCCAAGACTACCTGGCGGAGAACTGTAGAAGCAGAAATGTGTAGCATACAGGACAGCTAGGGCATAATACAAAGACTGGTCACACACCGTTGGGAGGTGGAGAGATTCTGTTGCTGCCCTGCAAGACTGTATTCTAACTGCTTAGTCTATCACCGACCAAGGACATTGATATCTGGATGGATGCAAAAGGAAGATGAAGATTTGGATAACTGTCATTTCAGATGAAAAATAAATGCTTGATCCCAAGAGTTGGAAAATGAATTACTTAAGAAAAAGCTCAATAAATCTTCACTCAAGACATCGCTGCCATGGCTGTTACTGTAACCCTTTACATGGCCCAAAGAAAATACAAATAAAACAGAGGCAATCCAGGAAACGTTCATGTGTACGATTTCTTGGATTCCCGTAAGCACGACAACGGGACACCGAGGGCGACCATTGTCCGCGACTGTGGGAGTGACCGTAATATTCAGTAGTTCAGACAACTATGAAGACGCATAGTAAATCAGAACTGGTCAAGACCATATCTGAACCCTACATCATGATATTGCGTTACTTCAGTCTGGCAAACGTTATACGTATTGAAGTGTTTATACCACGACAGCGTTAAGTGTTTTACCACACGACAGTGTTAAGTGTTTTTCCACACGACAGTGTTAAGTGTTTTACCACACGACAGCGTTAAATGTGTTTTTCCACACGACAGTGTTAAATGCTTTACCACACGACAGTGTTAAATGTGTTTTACCACACGACAGTGTTAAATGTTTTACCACACGACAGTGTTAAATGTGTTTTACCACACGACAGTGTTAAATGTGTTTTACCACACGACAGTGTTAAATGTGTTTTTCCACACGACAGTGTTAAATGTGTTTTTCCACACGACAGTGTTAAATGTGTTTTTCCACACGACAGTGTTAAATGTGTTTTTCCACACGACAGTGTTAAATGTGTTTTTCCACACGACAGTGTTAAATGTGTTTTTCCACACGATAGTGTTAAATATGTTTTTCCACACGACAGTGTTAAATGTGTTTTTCCACACGACAGTGTTAAATGTGTTTTTCCACACGATAGTGTTAAATGTGTTTTTCCACACGATAGTTTTAAATGTGTTTTTCCACACGATAGTGTTAAATGTGTTTTTCCACACGATAGTGTTAAATGTGTTTTTCCACACGATAGTGTTAAATGTGTTTTTCCACACGATAGTTTTAAATGTGTTTTTCCACACGACAGTGTTAGATGTGTTTTTCCACACGACAGTGTTAGATGTGTTTTACCACACGACAGTGTTAAATGTGTTTTTCCACACGACAGTGTTAAATGTATTTTTCCACACGACAGTGTTAAATGTGTTTTTCCACACGACAGTGTTAAATGTGTTTTTCCACACGACAGTGTTAAATGTGTTTTTCCACACGATAGTGTCAAAAGTGTTTTTCCACACGATAGTGTCAAAAGTGTCTTCCCACACGACAGTTTTAAATGTGTTTTTCCACACGACAGTTTTAAATGTGTTTTTCCACACGATAGTGTCAAAAGTGTTTTTCCACACGATAGTGTCAAAAGTGTCTTCCCACACGACAGTTTTAAATGTGTTTTTCCACACGATAGTGTCAAAAGTGTTTTTCCACACGATAGTGTCAAAAGTGTTTTTCCACACAACATTGTTTAAAAAGTTTTTCCCCACGACAGCGGAGCGTAGCGTATGTAAAAGCTGGAAGTTAGGATATCCATCACAATCAACTCTCCATTTTACGTGATCCTGTGCTTCAAGACTATAGCTAGGACGCTAGGACTTCAGTGATCTGTAACAAATCCCTGGTTACAGGTTGGTCATAAACCAGTCAATCGACCAATCAAATGTAGCTGTAAGACACTCATTAAAGACATATAAATCTTTGAAAGAGACATAGGGCACTTTATAAAGCAACCCTGGCGTTATAGCTGCTAGCAGTGGACCACGCGGCAGAGCCGGTACCGAAATCTACCGGGCAGTTAAAATCGCCAACACGGCTTTTCCCTCCACTTTTTTTTTCTAAATACATTTAAAAGCCGGACAAATATACCGGCTTTTTAATTTCATATTAGCTATAAAAGCCGGATAAATTGTTTCCATTACCATATATTTCGTGGACAACGGTTAGATTTCAGGACTGACAGCAATATGGCGCCCGGACGCTCTTGTGACGCAGCTGTGGAACACGTTAAGCAGAGCGAAGAATGGCGCCCGGGTGCTCTTGTGACGCAGCTGTGGAACGCTTCAAGCAGAGCAAAGAAAGGCGCCCGGGTGCTCTTGTGACACAGCTGTGGAACGCGTCAAACAGAGCAAAGAAAGGCGCCCGGGTGCTCTTGTGACGCAGCTGTGGAACGCGTCAAGAAGAGCAAAGACAGGCGCCGAGCATAGTGAACCTGCATATGACTGAGAACTGTCGAATTAACGGAACTTGGATAAGAGAAGTTCTGCTGTGTCAGTATGCTCGCAATCACTCACACTAAGTACTCACTCACTACCTTGACGTATCTGTATGCGTACGCGACACAATCGTTAATAGGATCTTCTCTTCACCGCGTTCAAAGATTACGGAAAACGAATTTTAACCAAGGAATGAGCAATTCTTCTTCTTCTTCTACCTCCCTAGAACTGTGAGCTGATGTTCTTTGCAGCCGATGCTGTGAAGATGTACATCATCGTGCCAGACCGGTAATGGGTTACGGCGACTATTTTTTTTTCAGTGCATGATTGGAGTCAAAATACAGGTGGCGTGTAGTACTGTTTTAACAAACTCCACCACCCTTTCCCCGTTAGCCAGACTAACTCTGAAGTTAGGGGGTGGGGGTGGGGAGAAATTAAGGTCTTGCCTAGCAACTCTGAAGTTTGGGGGTGGGGGGGGGAAATTAAGCTCTTGCCTAGCCAACTCTGACGTTTGGGGGTGGGGGAGGGGAAATTAAGCTCTTGCCTAGCCAACTCTGACGTTTGGGGGTGGGGGTGAGGGGAAATTAAGCTCTTGCCTAGCCAACTCTGACGTTTGGGGGTGGGGGTGAGGGGAAATTAAGGTCTTGCCTAGCCAACTCTGACGTTTGGGGGTGGGGGTGAGGGGAAATTAAGGTCTTGCCTAGCCAACTCTGAAGTTTGGGGGGGGGGCGGGAATTAAGGTCTTGCTTATCCAACTCTGACGTTGGGGGGGGGGGGGGAACAAGGTCTTACCTAGCCAACTCTGAGGTTACGGGAGGGGGATTAAGGTCTTGCCTAGCCAACTCTGAAGTTAAAAAAAAAGGGGGGGGGGGAGGGCAAAGTCTTGCCTAGCCAACTCTGAGGTTAGGGGAGGGGGATTAAGGTCTTGCCTAGCCAACTCTGAAGTTAGAAAAGGGCGGGGGGAAACAAGGTTTTGCCTAGCCATCTCTGAGGTTAGAAGAGGGGGGGGGAAGAACAAGGTTTTGCCTAGCCAACTCTGAGGTTAGAAGAGGGAGGGGGGAAGAACAAGGTTTTGCCTAGCCAACTCTGAGGTTAGAAGAGGGGGGGGGGGAAGAACAAGGTTTTGCCTAGCCAACTCTGAGGTTAGAAGAGGGGGGGGGGGAAGAACAAGGTTTTGCCTAGCCAACTCTGAGGTTAGAAGAGGGAGGGGGGAAGAACAAGGTTTTGCCTAGCCAACTCTGAGGTTAGAGGGGGGGGGGGAAGAACAAGGTTTTGCCTACTCAACTCCGAGGTTAGAAGAGGGGGGGGGGGAGAACAAGGTTTTGCCTAGCCAACTCTGAGGTTAGAAGAGGGGGGGGGGGAAGAACACGGTTTTGCCTAGCCAACTCTGAGGTTAGAAGAGGGAGGGGGGAAGAACAAGGTTTTGCTTAGCCAACTCTGAGGTTAGAAGAGGGAGGGGGGAAGAACAAGGTTTTGCCTAGCCAACTCTGAGGTTAGAGGGGGGGGGGGAAGAACAAGGTTTTGCCTACTCAACTCCGAGGTTAGAAGAGGGGGGGGGGGAGAACAAGGTTTTGCCTAGCCAACTCTGAGGTTAGAGAGGGGGGGGGGGGAAGAACACGGTTTTGCCTAGCCAACTCTGAGGTTAGAAGAGGGAGGGGGGAAGAACAAGGTTTTGCTTAGCCAACTCTGAGGTTAGAAGAGGGGGGGGGGGGAAGAACAAGGTTTTGCCTAGCCAACTCTGAGGTTAGAAGAGGGAGGGGGGAAGAACAAGTTTTTGCCTAGCCAACTCTGAGGTTAGAAGAGGGAGGGGGGAAGAACAAGGTTTTGCCTAGCCAACTCTGAGGTTAGAAGAGGGAGGGGGGAAGAGCAAGTTTTTGCCTAGCCAACTCTGAGGTTAGAAGAGGGAGGGGGGAAGAACAAGTTTTTGCCTAGCCAACTCTGAGGTTAGAAGAGGGGGGGGGGGAGGAACAAGGTTTTGCCTAGCCAACTCTGAGGTTAGAGAGGGGGGAGAGAACAAGGTCTTGACGTTGGGGGGGGGGGGGAGAAGATCATGACGTTACTATATCAGATTTGGGTCATTGACTGCTAAGTCGAACAACGTCTCTCCCCCAGCCCCCCCAACCCCCACCCTTGTTATGGAAGTGAGATATTTATAGAACACTTATATTATGAATTATATGTAGAAAAATAATTTGTATACGCCAATTATCCTTCCATGTATAATGATATTTGCGCAGTAAGCATATAAACATGTCCTTATATTGTATAACAAATTATGCATAATATCAACAGCAAAAAATGTAATGACCCCATACGATTTCTTTAGTAAACTTTCATACAGGTAATGTCTTATATTTGATAAATTCCGTATTTAAGACATCGCTGCCACGGCTGTTACTGTAGCCCAAAACGTGGCCAAAGAAAATGCAAACAAAACAAAGACAATCTTTATGTGAAGTATGTTGATAAAGAAGCTACAGTATATAGATAGAGAAAACACAGTAATTCCAAAATATAAGATCTAAATAAAAACCAAGAGAGAAATTATTTTGTGAATAAACTTGGATCCTCAGGAAATTGTCGTTATTTAGAAATGGTTAGTACGTGGTTGGCGGCCTGGCTGCCCTGAGTGGTTAGACACTCGGCCTACTGATCCGGTGGCACTGAGTTCAAGTTCCAGCAGTTTTCTGGTACGACACACTGCAAAAGCCCCGGCGTCCACCCGGCCTCTAAAACACGGGTACCCGAGAAATATGGGAAGATAGATGCGGCCAGGGCGTGATACTGACCACATCACACTTCCAAGTGCTGATGGTCGTGGAAAAAAGGGGCCTAACACCGTATACCCTTGATGGCATGGAAACGGGGATTTTTATCTTTTATCTTTAAGTGGTTAGAATCTTTTCAGTCTCATTACCCATAAGTTACCAATATGGAGGCCAGTGGAGATAGGAAGATATTAAATGGCAGCCATCTAGCAGTTCTAGACATTTTTCCCCTTTTGAAGTACCAGACATGAGCGTTCGTTTTTTGTATTTAAAATTTAACACCATGTAACAGGAAATGCATTTAAAAAAAACACAGATTCTTTCAAAGGGGCATCCTACTTTCAAGAGTTTAAGAACCTCTGCCAAAAGTTGTAAATCTCACAACAATCTTAGATAAGTGATCAATAGTTCTCTAGTTATTAATGACTGTGTTCTTCCTGGGAAAAGGAAACAAAGGCTAACGACCGCCCGACAGAGGGTTGCCAACACAAACAATGAGGTAAAGCTGGTGAGTTTCAAAATCATGGCAGGAAGTAACTATCCGGGTTAAAGTGGATTTCACGACATTATAATCTCGTCAGCTCACTAGATGAGCATTGGCGTGTTCTCCATGGTGGTGAGGCCTAAGAGAAACCTGGTTCTAAAGTTAGTCTTCCAGGGTGAAAAAAGGACTACAGTTACACCCACCCCGTCCGTTTCGATAACACTATTATGTTGCCATCGCAACACCCGCAAGGAGTCCTGGTTTGCAACAACGTTTATGAAATACAATAACAATAATAGCAACGTGGATAAAACTATAACACGTAGAAGCTACACAACGTGAGAAGCAGCCACATGAAAATGCAACAACATGAAAAGCTATAGTATGTAGAGGAAGAAGCTATAGTATGTAGAGGAAGAAGCTATAGTATGTAGAGGAAGAAGCTATAGTATGTAGAGGAAGAAGCTACAGTATGTAGAGGAAGAAGCTATAGTATGTAGAGGAAGAAGCTATAGTATGTAGAGGAAGAAGCTACAGTATGTAGAGGAAGAAGCTATAGTATGTAGAGGAAGAAGCTATAGTATGTAGAGGAAGAAGCTACAGTATGTAGAGGAAGAAGCTACAGTATGTAGTGGAAGAAGCTATAGTATGTAGAGGAAGAAGCTATAGTATGTAGAGGAAGAAGCTATAGTATGTAGAGGAAGAAGCTACAGTATGTAGAGGAAGAAGCTACAGTATGTAGAGGAAGAAGCTACAGTATGTAGAGGAAGAAGCTATAGTAGCATCAGTAGTAACCGCCAAAAACTACAAAACATGATCAGTAGCAAAGAGGAACTATTTCGACACGAACAATAGCACAAAAAATACTGCAGCATGAAGAATTGCAAAGAAGAACTAATTCAGCATGAATAATAACAGATAAGAACTACTTTGCCATGACGAATTTCAAAGAACTTCTTCAACATAAAGAATTTAAAGAACTACCTCGACATGAATAACAGCAAATGAGAACTACCTCGACATGAATAACAGCAAAGGAGAACTACCTCGACATGAATAACAGCAAATGAGAACTACCTAGACATGAATAACAGCAAAGGAGAACTACCTCGACATGAATATTTGCAAAGAACTACTTCGACATGCAGAACAGCAAATAGGAACTACTTCGACACGAACTAATTCAGCATGAAGAGCAGCAAGAAAGAGCTACAACAAAGTGAATAACAAATGAGAGAAACACGAGAAAATGTCTAGTTATAGAAGCAGTTTTCACAGCAATGTTTAGAGTGATCAAGAAGAAGTAGAAGAAGAAGGCAAAGAAGATAACTAAATAAAATAACATAAAATATTCCCGTGCAGTCGTCATATCACTATGATCAATATGAAGTAGATCTTTATATCGTGTTCAATATTTCCAGACAATAATTAACAGTTACAGCAGTGATACTTGTAGCTGTATTAGAGCGGTTTTTATTAACTCTTTCAGAACTCTTCTAGTAGAACTTTGGTAGCTGGAGTGGTAGTAATTATGAAAGTAGCATTGCTAAACATAACAGCAATGCAGACAATTTTGGTGGTAGTAATAGAAACTACGGTACGAAGGCGGACAGAAGGGACGTAACCGTTAAAAATATCTGGGGTAAAGAAACTCCAGCCATTCGGTCTTGTCATATACTTTTCAGTGGAAGAGTCCCTTGACTTGCTGTTATACTTTGGCAATGCTGCTACAAGCAGGCACGTGCTGGCACAAAGTGGAGAAGAACACGGATTTGAAATGGCAATTATGGAAGAATTGGATTAAAGGGAAAATGTAGTCAGAAAACATTACTGAATCGTGTACAATGAATGAAATAAATCCTAGATATTGAATTGGACAGTTTCATGGAAGGCAGCACGATTAAGGACGAAAGGTAAGGAAAAAAGGCAATCATGGCCTTTTGGCTAAGACCAAAGTGGCTGAGGTCAATGTGTCCTCTTGGCAGGTACCCTGATCAACATGCCCTTTGGTTAAACAAAAGCCTCGTTATTTTTTAACTAAAGGAGATGCATGAGCCCTGCCCTGCTCATTGAAAGCCGGAGGGTATGGTCCACATCTGGTTACGGGTGGACCCGGTTTGCAGTACCACCGGGTCACGGCCTGTTGTTTTCGTCGTCTTAAAAAAAGGCAACGAAAACAGTCAATATTTCAGCCAAAGGGATATTACTTCAAAGAGAAAAAACAATTCAATAAACAGACGCAATGAGGGAGAATAATCCTGTCAGAGGAAAGAAAAGAGACTAGCAAGTGATACTTGTATAGAAATAATCAAAATGTTAATTCTTATTGACACGAAAAGTAGCCTAGTACAATAAACATGTGAACAGGGAGTGGACACGTGAATGTCAATAATAATAGTAATAATAACAATAATAATAATGATAACATAATGTAACAATGACTTTAGGAAACATACATAATGTATCTGTAACAAAATAACAAAACAAAACATTCTTTATTATAACGCCGAACTGAAAATGACATTTCACTTTTTTGAAACTGAATACATGAAAAGTAAATACAGTCGAACCTGAAATAAGAAATTCCAACTGGATCTGGGGGGTAATCTCATCCGAACATTGGCATGCACCGATATACTGTGTCCTAGATTTGACCAACAGACGTTTCACTTAACGGGCGCCACAGATCGGCAGTTTTGTTTTCTGCTACCGCGGGGCCGTTACTTCGAATGTGACAGCGGAGCACTAGAGTGCGCTTCGCTATTCGGCTGTCTTACTTCCCCGCTTCACTGCCGCACACCTCTAGCAAGCTCTCTGGTCTGGTTGCCCACCTCTTGCTTGCTGCCTCTTCGGCGCGCGCGCACACGCGCGAGCATGTTCACGTCTGGCCACAGAAGTGTCCGCTACTTCTAGTCCTCCGTCGGATTGCAGGAAATTTATATTCACTTTAAACTCAATGAACAGCGGCATAGTGAATGTGAAGAATAAGATGTCAACATAAATCTTTTTTTTATATCAGTTATTGTCTTTCTCCTTTTCTCGATGACTTTTGCTTTCTAAGAATTTTCTAATAAGATTTTGTCTCCCACAACTCTGTAAATATTTTGTAAAAACTACCTCACTCTGTACTTTCTAAAAAGACTTCCTCACTCTGTACTTTCTAAAAAGACTTCCTCACTCTGTACATTCTAAAAAGACTTCCTCACTCTGTACATTCTAAAAAGACTTCCTCACACTGTAAATATTTTGTAATAACTACCTCCCTCTATACTTTCTAAAAAAACTCCCTCATTTTGTACTTTGTTTAAAAAAAAAACTTCCTCACTCTGTACTTTCTAAAAAGACTTCCTCACTCTGTACTTTCTAAAAAGACTTCCTCACTCTGTACTTTCTAAAAACACTTCCTCACTCTGTACTTTCTAAAAAGACTTCCTCACTCTGTACATTCTAAAAAGACTTCCTCACACTGTAAATATTTTGTAATAACTACCTCCCTCTATACTTTCTAAAAAACTCCCTCATTTTGTACTTTGTTTAAAAAAAAAACTTCCTCACTCTGTACTTTCTAAAAAGACTTCCTCACTCTGTACTTTCTAAAAACACTTCCTCACTCTGTACTTTCTAAAAACACTTCCTCACTCTGTACTTTCTAAAAAGACTTCCTCACTCTGTACTTTCTAAAAAGACTTCCTCACTCTGTACTTTCTAAAAAGACTTCCTCACTCTGTACTTTCTAAAAACACTTCCTCACTCTGTACTTTCTAAAAAGACTTCCTCACTCTGTACTTTCTAAAAAGACTTCCTCACTCTGTACTTTCTAAAAAGACTTCCCCACTCTGTATTTTCCAAAAACGTCTTCACTCTGTATGTATTCTGATAAAAAAATTCCTCACTTTCTAAATATTTTCTAACAACTTTTTCACTCTGTAAGTAGTGTCTAATAACTTCTTGATCCTTTAGTCTATACATATTTTCTAATAACTTCCTAACCCTTTACACTCTATACATATTTTCTAATAACTTATGCTATATATACCTCTCGCTGACAGCTAATTTCTGACTGAAGCATGGCTGAGACCAGTATTAGCCAAATAAGCTATCCACAACAATAATCAATCTACACTCGTTTCTTTTGTTTGTACAGACATTTTCTTTTCTGCATCGAAGCGTTCCACGTGGTAGTGGAGCTTCATAAGCAGTCTGCTTCTGATGTTTCTTCTGGGAAATATAGTGTTAAAAAAACGCAACAAATATAATGTTGCGATTTAATCTGAAGTTTGCTGATCAGACAAGGGCAAATTGCCTGAAACTTTCACTTGGATATCAACTTCACGTGCTGACCTGAATTGTACTCAGCAGATGATTCATGAGCACAGAAAAGCGACACTAGTCAAAACAGCATTTTTGACAATAACTCATGACAGATTCACCAGAATCCCGTGAAACTTACTGAACACAAAGCTCACTGACCATGTTATTGAATGCCTATAAAAGACTGACGCTCCTTGAATCAATTCATTTGAAAATTCAATGCGCAAGTATGTCTCATCTCACTACAGAACGACTCATCATCACTTGACGTTTACAGACTGGACAGTCACAAAGTGTAGTGACCAGGCAATTTAATGTGGTTAGATGCACCATTCGAAGCTGTCTATTATAGTTTGTTATGCACCAACACAAGCAGCTGAAGAGGAATTAAAAGAAGATTTTTACAACAGCCTCCAAGCCACAGTAGAAACAATACCCAAGCATGATATGCTACTCATCTTGGGCGACTTCAATGCAAAAGTAGGTGAGGGAAATGAAGATAGAAGAAGAATCATGGGAAAAGAAGGAATCGGAGAAATAAATGAAAATGAAGAAAAACTGCAGTTTCTGTGAAGAAAATATGATGACCATTGGAGGGACAATTTTCCAACATAAAAACATCCATAAAGTGACTTGGAGGTCCCAAGATAAAACCACAGAAAACCAAATCAATCGATCATATACTAATAAATAACAAGTGGAAACGGTCACTACAAGATGTGCGAGCAAGGAAAGGAGCAGATGTAGGAAGTGATCACAACCTTCTGGCAGCAAAAATAAAACTAACATTAAGGAAAGCCAAAATCAGAGAACACAGAAAGATACATTTTGATACAGGAAAACTGAAAGACCAGCAAACAAGGAACGAATTCTCAATAGCACTTAAGAACCGCTTCAGTGTCTTACAAAACGAAGCAGAAATGTCCATACTAGAGTTCAATAAAACGCTACAGGAAACAGCAAAAGAGGTGCTAGGATATCGGAAACGGAGAAAAGAGGAATGGATAAGCAAGACCACATGGGAAAAGATAGAGCAAAGAAAAGAAATCAAGAAAAAATTACTGAACACCAAATCACAAAGGCTAAAAGAACAAGCTTTGAGTAATTATGCACAAAAAGACAAAGAAGTGAAGGAATCATGCCGTCAAGATAAACTTCAATACTATGACAACTTAGCAGAAGCAGCAGAGAAAGCAGCATATGCAAATGACATGAAAACCATATACAAAATCACAAAGCAGATGACAGGTAACTTCAGCACAAGATGTGAGAGTGCAGTAAGGACACTAAAGGGACAACTGGTCAGTGGAGAAAGAGAAAAAATTGAAAGATAGAAGGAATACTTTAACACCCTACTAAACAGAACACAAGCAGCACAAACAATAGACATACCTGAAGCAAACAGGGAACTAAACATCAATACAGGACCAATAACAATAAGTGAAGTAAAGGAGGCAATAAAGAAGCTAAAATTAGATAGGGCACCAGGTGAAGATGAAGTGACTGCTGAGATCTTGAAAGCAGATGAAACAGAAACACCAAAACAACTTTGCCGGATACTACAACAAATTTGGGATCTAGAAAAAGCTCCAGAGGAGTGGAAAACTGGTCTTATAGTAAAACTACCAAAGAAGGGTGAACTCAGAGATTGCGGGAACTGGAGAGGCATTACCCTCCTGCCACTCACCAGCAAAGTATTTTGCAGAATAATCATCAACAGAATTGTACCAGCACTTGAGGAAAAACTTTGAAAAGAGCTGGCAGGATTTAGGAAAGGAAGATCATGCATAGACCACATATTTGTACTTAGACAAATATTAGAACAGGCAAATGAGTGGCATAGCACAACATATGCATTGTTTATAGATTTTGAGAAAGCCTTTGACAGTGTCAACAGAGATGCACTGTGGAAAATACTAAGATGGCATGGCCTCCCCCATAAGATAGTGAATGTAATACGAGGGTTTTCAGTGCAAATTTATCTGTGGAGAACATACCTCCAGCAGCTTTAGGGTACAAACAGGAGTGAAACAGGAATGTGTACTATCACCAACATTATTTATCTTGCCAGTAGACTGGTTAATGAAGGAGGCTACATCAGACAATCGCAGAGGATTACAATGGACCCTCAACACAGTGCTGGAGGACCTTGACTTTGCGGACGACGTTTGTCTACTGTCAAGCAGCCACAAAGAAATGCAAGATAAAATAAACAAGCTAACTCAGAATGCAAACAACATAGGTCTAAAGATCAACGTAGGAAAGACAAAGTTAGTGAAGCAAAATGTGAACAACAGAAATGTACTCAGAGTAGATAGCAAGTTAGTGGAGGAAATCAATGAATTTGTATACCTTGGCAGTAAAGTAGTAGAAAATGGAGACAGTACAGAGGACATCAACAGCAGACTTACTAGAGCAAACCAGGCTTTTCCAGTGCTGCAGACTATATGGAAATCTAAAAAACTAAGCATGAATACGAAAATCAGGATATTTAAGAGTAATGTTCTAAGTGTAATACTCTATGGAAGTGAATGCTGGAAAATCACCAAAACCATAGAAAACAAGTTAAATTCTTTCCAGACTAAATGTTTACGAAGAATTAGAACAATATTTTGGCCAAACACCATAAGAAATAACATCTTGTTGGCAGAGATGCAGATGAAGCCACTGACAGCAGTTATTGAGGAAAGACGCTGGCGATGGCTGGGACATGTGCTCCGAATGACTGATAACTCACTACCAAAAACAGCACTAAGATGGACACCACAGGGGAATAAAAGTAAGGGTAGACAAAAAGAGACATGGAGAAGAACAACAGAGAGGATGTTGAGCAACAGAGGGCTCACCTGGGCAAGAGCAGAAAAAAAAGGCAAAGGACAGGCATTTGTGGAAAACCCTTGCGGAAGCCCCATGTGCCCTGGGCACTTAAGGTTCAGAGAGAGAGAGAGAGAGAGAGAGAGAGAGAGAGAGATGCACCATTAGTCGCCTTTGGAGACGATTTCAAGAAACTGGCTCAGTTGCAGACCGGTCGCGCAGTGGATGACCCATAGTCACAACTGCTGCCGAAGACCGCATTATACGGCTGCGTCACCTCAGGAATCGACTTGCATCTGCGTCATCAACAGTCCAGTCAATGACAGCAGCTCGTCGAATTTCAGATCAAATGGCCAGGAACTGGTTGCACGACGCTGGTCTTTGGGCTAGAAGACCCTACAGAGGTCCTGTTCTTACGGACCGGCATCGCCAGAACCGACTGCAGCGGGCGAACCAGCATCGTCAATGGACCATTGTGAATGATTGGAGAAGGGTTTGGTTTAGTAATGAATCATTCTTTCTGTTCCAGCAACACTATAGAAGAGTTTACCGCATGAGCGCTACGCCCAGAACTGCGTGGATGAGGCTCCTCCACATGGTGGTGGAAGTGTATGGGTGTGGGGAACGATCACCTTCATGGGAAAAAGTGACCTGGTGCAAAAAAGAAGGCCGCCTGAATGCCCAACGATACATTGCTGAAATTCTTCGTCCTCACGTCCTTCCACTTCTGGCTGCACCAGGGTCGATTTCTCAGCAGGATAATGCTCGACCTCATGTGGCACAACTCACCACCCAGTTCTCGCTGACAACATCGTCCAGACCATTCCGTGGCCATCCATGTCATTAGGCATGAACCCAATAGAACACTTATGGGATGAACTCATCAGACAAGTCCGCCAGATAGACGTGGCGCCAACCAATCTCCAACAATTTTCTCTTGCACTGCGGGAAGAGTGGGCAGCCATCCCACAAAAACAGATCCAACGGCTAATCGGATCCATGTCAAGGAGATGTCGTTCTCTGATACAGGCCAGAGGAGGCCATAAATCTTACTGAAACGGAGGTTCAGTAGCAAATAATAAAAGTCCAAACCAAATTTAATGAACACCATTTCATTGTTATAAGGAACAATTTTTTATAAATAGGAAACTACGAGGTTTTGGTACGGTAAAGTAAGAGAACAAATATTGTAGGATTAAACCTCGAAAAAATCGTGGACAAAGCACTTTAGTGAGACGTAAGAGAAAGAAAAATCACAAGAGAATTACCTGGGATTCGAACACGGACTCCGGTAGGACGAGCAGCCGTCTAGCCACGAGAGAACAACTAAACGGCTGCTCGTCCTACCGGAGTCCGTGTTCGAATCCCAGGTAATTCTCTTGTGATTTTTCTTTCTCTTACGTCTCACTAAAGTGCTTTGTCTACGATTTTTTCGAGGTTTAATCCTACAATATTTGTTCTCTTACTTTAACATTTCATTGTTAAAGTCTTAAAGTTTCTTCATTGAAACATTAATGTCCTAAAATAAAAAGTTGATACAAGTTAGAAATTTGGTGCCAGTTACGACTACAGTAGTGTTGCGTTTCTTGTGTTGAACAGTGTAATAGAGTCTCTTCCGTAGCACACTTTTCCATTGTATTACGCAGCTTCATTAAGGGACCTTTAATATTGGCGTGATGTTCTTATATCCTTCCCGTGCCGTTAAACATCACATAGACTCGCAAGGTAGTTCGTCAATTTTTCCTGTTTTCGACGATCTTTTCAACCTCATCAAGGGATTTTATGCCTGTTATTTGGACCTCTCTTAACAATGTCCTCTTTAGAGTTTCACGCGGTCTGCTTCTTTTTCTTCGGCCTGTTGTGTTCTACTTGATAGCTTGTTTTTGAATTCTCTGATCGTTTCTTCTCATCACGTGACCAACATATGTCCATCTCCTTTTCCTGATCACCCATGAGACTGGTTGTTGTTCAATTATCTGTTTTATCTCTGCATTGTTCTTGAATTCGTTCCACTTGTTGCCGAGTATTTTCCTTAGGTAAATTTTTTCAAAAGAGTCTAATTTCTTTTCTATTTCTTTAGTTGTTTTCCAGCTTTCACATGCATAAATGAGGGTGGATATTACATTTGAATTGAATAGTCTTAACTTGGTTTTTGTGCTTATAACTTTTGAATTCCATATGTTCTCAAGATTCTTGAAGATTGATGCTGCTTTTGCAATTCTGATCCTAACTTCCTTTCTAGTGTCACCATCCTGGTCTATGTAGCTGCCAAGGTATGCAAATTGATTGACTTCTTCAATATCTGTCCCTTCTACTCGTATTTTTCCATTTTGATTAATGGGAAGTTTCATTATTTTTGTTGTGTCCTTGTTAATTTCAAGTCCTATTTTGCTAGCCGGTGAAGACAGGATATTTGTTTTTTCTTGCATGGAATTCACATTGATAATGATAAGAGTTATGACATCATCAAAATTAAGATCTTCTAGTTGGGTCTCATGTACCCAGTCAATACCTGTGTTACTTGTGCAGCATTTTTTCATTATGAAGTCTATTGTAATTCCAAAAAGGAAAGGAGACAGTATACATCATTGTTTCACGCCTGTTTCAATCTGGAACCATTCGCTCATCCTTTCTTCTGTTTTGACTGCACAAACATATCCATTATAGAGATCCTTAATGATGTTGACAGTTTTAGATAGTATTCCATATATATTTAAAATTCTCCACAATGAATCTCTGTGTATGCTATCAAATGGCTTTTTAAAGTCTATGAAGTTCAGTTAATGGTTTTTGCTTTTCAATACGTTCTACAAGTATTATTCTTAGAATAAAGATCTGGTCGAGACAGCTTCTCCCTTTTCGAAATTCTGCTTGTTCTTCTCTCATTGCTGTATCCACTATATCTTTAAATCTAATCAAAATGACCTTGGAAAATACTTTTGACACAACTAGTACTAAGGTTATTCCTCTCCAATTGTTACAGTCACTAAGGTTGCCTTTTTAGGTATTTTAACAATGATTCCTTTTTTTACTTTTGGAAGGGACCTTTTCTTCTTTCCAAATATTATTAAACATTCTCTGTAGTTGTCTCATGTTGTAACTATTGATAGCTTTTAACATTTCGGGTGTTATTTCATTTTCACCAGCAACTTTGTTGTTAACCATTAAATTCACTGCTGTTTCAATTTCATGCAATGTAATTTCATCTAGGTTGACATTTAGTTGTGTGGCTGGTAAGTCGGTTTCAAGGTTTAACAATTCTTTTGGGTGTGGTGGATTAAATGTTTCTTGGAAGTGTTCAGCCCATCTTTGCTTTTGGTCTTTACTTGATGTTAATAGGGTTCCAGTTTTGCTAAGGATTGATCTTTCTTTAGATGTAATAGTACCTGTTAGCCTCTTTTGTATGTTATATAAAGTTTCCTTGTCTCCTGTTTTTACTGCTTTCTCTGCCTCTTTCGCCATATTGTCTATGTATTCTCTTTTATCCCTTCTAGCTGAACTTTTTACTTTCTTGTCTATTTCTTTGTATGTTGCTTTCGCCAGATCTTTTCCAAGGTCTATTTTTACATTCATCATGTCTAATTTGGCTGCTAGTCTTTCATGTATGTATTTCCATGTGTTTTCTGATATCTATTCTTTGCTATTTGGTTTTTTTCAGTCCAGCGCTTGCTTTTGCTGCTGTGGTTATGGCTGTGCTATAAGAATTCCATAATTCATCTATACCTGTCTCCTCTACTTCACTGAGTGTTGTGGAATGATTGGCAAGTTCCTGATTGAAATTACTGTTAGTATTCTCTTCTTGTAGGCTGTGGCTGTTTATCTTTCTGTATATTGATTTCTTGTGTTGGCTTTTCAGTTTTAGTTTTATTTTCCTTATCCACAAATTGTGATCACAGTTGACATCTGCACCCCTATATGCTCTTACATCTATCAGGGATGTTCTGTATTGCTTTCTAATACAAAAATGATCTAGCTGGTTTCTAGTTCTATCATCTGGAGACAACCACGTTGTTTTATGATTCTCTTTGTGTGGAAATATTGTGCCTCCAATGACCATGCCCTCTGTTAGACATATTTCAATTAATCTTTCATCGTTCTGATTTACCATGTCAGTTCCTTCTTTTCCCATTACTTTTTAAACGTCGGTGTTATCTTTCCCTACCTTAGCATTGAAGTCCCCCATAGCAATTAGGATGTCGTGTTTAGGGACCTTGTTAATGATTTGTTGTAGTTGGTGATATAAATCGTCTTTCACCTAATCATTTGCGCCGTTCCTTGGTGCATAACACTGTATTATTGTCATTCTTCCGTGTCTTAGGTTGTATCGTGATCTTATTATACGACTGTTCACTGGTTCTATTTCTATAAGGCTCTTTGCTGCTACGTTTGACATAATTATACCTACCCCTTTTTTAAGTTTCCCGTCGTCTCTGCCTGAATGTATTATTAACTTACCGTTTTCCGCCGATCTTTTACCTGCTTCTGGCCATTGCATTTCACTAATGCCCAGTATGTCTAGGTGGTATCTCTCCATTTCTTTGATGACCTAAGTAGTTTTTGTTGGCGCTTCCATCGTTCTCACATTCCAAAATCCAATCTTTGTCATATGTTTAGGGCCGACGAATGAGCTCCTCGGAGTTGGCATCCCCGATGCTCGGTTGGTTTCTTTGAGAGTTTCCATAACGAAGTTTTTTTCCCATCTAGAGTCACCTCTAGATAGGTCCCAGGATAAGGTTGCTAGCCTTATGCTCAACTCCCGTTGCAGGATGTGTAACAGATCAAGCGGAATTCCGCTGATTTCTGCATGCCGGCGAGCGAGTTAAATAAACGTCCGCCATTTTTCACGTCACACCGGAAGACTGATGTGTGTCAGTACTAATACGTGATGTTAGTACTAAATTAATGTTGAACGACTGAGTTCGAATGAACGTTGAGTCGTGAAGGACAGAATGTTAGACGGGCCTGGGTATCCAATTCTTCACTCTTCGAAAATAAACTTGTTTTCTTTTCTTTATTTACTTTCATCTTCTAAAGGCCTACAAGATTATGTGTGTCCAGTTTTGAAGCACTTACCGTTTGAAACCTCTTGTAGCCTACTTAGAGAGCAAAGTGTAGCGCAGGGAATCGAAGCTGCTTCCTCATAAAAAATGTCTCCTTATGTCTACATGCCCCAGCCAGCGTAGTCTGTTCAGTTTCAAGACATTTATAATTCGTTGGGATTTAAATAAGCTGTTCAGTTCAGTGTTCTTTCTAGCTCTCTATTCTCCACTGTTGTTATCCTTTATCGGCCCAAGGATTCTTCTTAGGATCTTGTTCTCAAAGATCTACAATTGTTGTTCATCTTTCTTTGTCGTACTCCATGTTTCTGATCCATACATGGCGGCTTGTCTTATTATAGTTTTGTAGATTGTTATTTTGGTCTTTTGGGACAAGAGTTTGGATTTTAACAGGTGTTGCAAGGCAAAGTGTATTTTATTCCTATCTGTACTCTGATTTTAACTTCCTCGCTTACTTAGCTCTTATTCTAACAGACCAAAGTCTAGTTTTAGCTCTTATACTAACGACAAAAGTCTAGTTTTAGCTATTATACCAGCAGACCAAAATCTAGTTTTAGCTCCTTTACTAACAGACCAAAATATAGTTTTAGCTCTTATACTAACAGACCAAAGTCTAGTTTTAGCTCTCATACTAACAGACTAAAGTATAGTTTTAGCTCTTATACCAGCAGACCAAAATTTAGTTTTAGCTCTTATACCAGCAGACCAAAGTCCAGTTTTAGCTCTTATACCAGCAGACCAAAGTCCAGTTTTAGCTCTTATACCAGCAGACCAAATCTAGTTTTAGCTCCTTTACTAACAGATCAAAGTCCAGTTTTAGTTCTTATACCAGCAGACCAAAGTCTAGACCCCACACAAACAAGTGTATAATAAACGCACCTTCCATGTTTATGTCAGGAAATAACATGATGCTCATATATTATTATTATTACTATTAGCCTTGGTGACTAGCTTTTGGCGAACATGTAACTACACGTTCTGCGATCCTTGTTGTTTTCAGTCATTTTCTTTTCTTTCATGTCACCTGGTCAGTCCACTGAGATTTGTTTTTTTAAATTTTGGCCTTCCTCTCTTTCTAGACACTAGGAAGACATACTACATAGCTCATATACAAACACATTTAGACTATTGCTCAACAGTTTGGGATGGTTGCTCAGTGTCAAATACAAAGAGGCTTTGCTCTCTCCAAAAGCGAGCAGTAAAGCTTATTAGTGACAAAGATCAAGCACAAACAACTAATCATCACAAACGTATCAAAATACTACCCCTTAAGAACAGGTTCCTCTTCAACAAAGCCAAGTTAGTACATCAGATTCTTTCACGGCATGCCCCGCCTTATCTATGGAACTTGTTTAAATTTAACCCAAAGTGCAGCCAACGCTTGAACAACATATGTCTTCCAAAACCTAGACTTGATCTTTACAAGAAAAGCTTTAGTTATTCTGCTGCTCATCTTTGGAATACCCTCCTATCCTATATAAAAAATATAAAGTATACTCCTTCCTACAACTACAAGCTTTCCCAATATCTATTTGATGTCGACTACATGCCTTCATGAATTATAAAACTTAAAAGTTACCTTAAGCTGCTCTTACAGACATCGAATACAATTAAATGTTTTCTGAATAGTCCCGAAAATTTTGTTTAGTAGATAGTCATTTATAATGTATGTAGTTACTTCTGTACTGAGTGAATGTTTAAGAGCGAAACGTAAATGTTATATTTTATTTTATGTCTCTCAGCTTCAATGTTAGTTATGTTTGTTATATGAACAGCATATTTGTAGAATGTCTGGAGTAGAGTGAAAGATGTATGATAAAGGGCAGAATGTCAGACGGGCCTGCGTGCCCAATTCTTAACCCTTTTGAAATAAAGATCAATCAATCAATCAATCATCCTCATGAATTTTCCGGTCACTGCCAAGTTCTCTAACTTCTGTCTTCCCATGACATGTCCAAGTTCTCTAACATCTGTCTTCCCATGACATGTCCAAGTTCTCTGTCTTCCCATGACATGTCCAAGTTCTCTAACTTCTGTCTTCCAATGACATGTCCAAGTTCTCTAACTTCTGTCTTCCCATGACATGTCCAAGTTCTCCACCTTCTGTCTTCTTATGACATGTCCAAGTTCTCTGTCTTCCCATGACATGTCCAAGAAATTTATCTAGTTTCTATTATTCAGAAACTTCTACGAGGACCTCTTCGTGTGTTTAATATTATATTGTGTATGTTTTATATAATTTATCAGTAGTTCACAATTTGATTAAAGAGAGAAAACTTAAATATTTTGGACACATTAAACGTCAAGATAATTTAGAGAAGACCGTATTGGAAGGATACACAATGGGAAAAAGAAAGAGAGGAAGACCAAAACGAAGATGGCTGCAAGACATCGTTGACGATCTGCAAATGGATGCATCAGCCCATCTTGCTCACAACAGAGAGGCCTACAGGAGAGCTGTTGGAGAGGCAAAGTTCCTCAAGTAACATGCAAATGAATGAATGAATAACAATTTGAATCTCGTAAAAGAAGATGGATTTAAACCGTATAGTAGCAATTACTTTTTTTGTGTGCATATTTTTAAACCTAAATGATTAACGGGTGCAATGACGATGTCCATTTTGGCAATCCGCGACTCACAGCTAACATGCTAGCCTCAGGGTTAGCGAACCATAGCTGACCAAGACCCTGTCTCAGCTCTCCTTTGGTACCCCCAGTAATAGGCCTAGCCTGGTCAACGTGGCAGGGATCGCCATAGTCCCCCATGGTGGCGGAGTCTATTAAAGAAGTGTTGGACATCCTCTGCTTTCCTAGCTGGACTCCGGGACGGAAAAAAAAACTTCCGCGATCCACCCCCACCCAGACACGATACTGTGCCTCAAAACTTTCACAGCATCGGCGGCAAAGACACCAGCTCGCAGTTCAAGGGAGACAGGAAACAAGACAAGACACAAGACAAGACAATAAAAGGCAAGACAAATAAAAGGCAAGACAAATAAAAGGCAAGACAAATAAAGGACAAGACAAATAAAAGGCAAGATAAATAAAAGACAAGACAAATAAAAGACAAGACAAATAAAAGACAAGACAAATAAAAGGCAAGATAAATAAAAGGCAAGACAAATAAAAGACAAGACAAATAAAAGACAATACAAATAAAAGGCAAGACAAATAAAAGACAAGACAAATAAAAGGCAAGAGAAATAAAAGGCAAGACAAATGATTCAGTACAAGGACATAGTTGAAGTATTGTGCAGTATATAATACCTCTTTAAAATAAACACTCTGGTCAACAGTATTTCACGTATCTGGGAAAGTACACTGTACACCTGATAAAGTACACTGGAACCTGGTAAAGTATACTGGAACCTGGTAAAGTACACTGGACACCAGGTAAAGTAGTCTGTACACCTGATAAAGTACACTGTACACCTGATAAAGTACACTGGAACCTGGTAAAGTACACTGGAACCTGGTAAAGTACACTGTAGCCTGGTAAAGTACACTGGAGCCTGGTAAAGTACACTGGAACCTGGTAAAGTACTCTGTACACCTGATAAAGTACACTGGACACCAGGTAAAGTACTCTGTACACCTGATAAAGTACACTGTACACCTGGCTGTTAGTATTTTAAGGGACAAGTATTTTCACGTAAACATCATTCTAACAATGTGGTGGCCTAAGTTAAATGTGAAAACAGGCGAATTAAACCAAAACAAAATAAAAATAAAATATAATTTATCCCTCCCTGCACACTGCATACTCTGGTATTATTATAAAGCTCCCCCTACCCAGGAAGTTCACGAGATACGGCAAAACAACCTGCAATCTCGAGTACTTGATGTCTCAAAAATCGGCAATAGTTGTGGCAGATCTCGCTGCTCAATAGCTCTTTTCCCCCCGAGATTTTCTACAGCGGTTATAGTATTTGTCCCGCTCCTTGTTGTGTAAGTCAGATTTTATTGGTCTTTCAGCTTCTAGATTCTCCCAGGACTTCCTTAACGCAATTTATCTTCTCCCTGCGCCCAGAGACCTGGCATATCCCTTCTGTCTGGATGCATACATTTATCATTATTATTTCCACATTATCGCTTACGTGGTCGAGCCATTCCCAGGCTCTTGTTTTCGTTGTTGTAAATATCCAATATATGAGTTTAGGAATAATATTTAGTGGAGGGAGATCACACACGTGAGACGAAGGAAAGAGAGAAGAGGTCACAGCTTTGTTTAATACTGTATCCTTCTTTTTCTTTTTTGGAGACTGGGGAGTAGGGGAATGCTTATCCCCGTTTTAAGCAACTGCGTCCAAGTCTGCTTATCATTAAAATAGAGTCAGACAACTGGGTTAGATCGAGGACGGTGAAGGTAACTGAGTTAGGCAGAGGACAGTAAAGATAACTGGGTTAGACAGAGGACAGTAAAGATAACTGGGTTAAAGCGAGGACATAACTTATCAGGGCCAGAGAGTCTTAGTCGACCAAGACCATTCAGCCTCTCCCTTGATACTTCCAGCAAGGGGCAGAGCTTAGCCAACGGGGCAGGAATCGATATCTTCCTCCCTTGGCGGTGGAGTCTGTCGAGAAGCATTGCATCATTCTCTGTTTTTATCTTCCTGTCTAGGATCTATATTCTCTGCTTTTATCTTCCTTTGTAGGGTCTATATTCCCTGCTTTTATCTTCCTGCCTAGGGTCTATATTCTACGCTTTTATCTTTTTGTCTAGGATCTATATTTTCTGCTTTTATCTTCCTGTCTAGGATCTATGTTCTCCGCTTTTATTTTCCTGTCTATGAACTATATAGTCTCTGGTTTTATATTTATGTCTAGGATTTATATTCTCAGCTTTTATCTTCCTGTCTAGGGTCTATATTTTCTGCTTTTATCTTTATGTCTGTGGTCTGTGTTCTCTGCTTTTATCTTCCTGTCTAGGATGTATATTCACCGCTGTGATATTTCTGTTTAGAATCTAGATTCTCTGCTTTTGTCTTCTTGTCCAGTGTCTGTATTTTCTGCTTTTATCTTTCGGTCTAGGATCTATATTCCCCGCTTTTATTTTCCTCTCTAGGATCTATACTCTCGCTTTTATCTTCCTGTCTAAGATCTATATTCTCTGCTTTTATCGTCCTGTATAGGATCTATATATTCTGCGCTTTTATCTTCCTATCTTGGATCTGTATTCTCCATTTTTATCTTCCTGTCTAGGATCTATATTCTCTGGAGGGATACCTCACGGATTACATCTTCGTCTGGCTCCAAGCGGATGATCATCCATCAAAGAACAGGTGCAATTAATTACGATGCACTGAAGGAAGCACTGAAGAGGAGATTGGAGAATCTATGGGTATGTCAGGAGTGCATGGATGGTGGTCCTTACTAACTAACTAACTAACTAACTAACTAACTAACTAACTAACTAACTAACTAACTAACTAACTAACTAACTAACTAACTAACTAACTAACCAACCAACCAACCAACCAACCAACCAACCAACCAACCAACTAACTAACTAACTAACTAACTAACTAACTAACTAACTAACTAACCAACTAACTAACTAACTAACTAACTAACTAACTAACTAACTAACTAGCTAGCTACCAAGCAACCAAGCAACCAACCAAGTAACCAACCAAGTAATCAAGCAACCAACCAACCAACCAACCAACAACCAACCAACCAACCAACCAACCAACCAACCAACTAAATAATCAACTAGTCCCTCACCACGGGTCTGTAAGAGCGGTAGTAACCCACTCTTCTGAGGACAGGAATCTTCTGCTTCAACATCATCGATGCATGGGCCGCAAAGAACATTTTACTAACATTACAGGTGAGAAGAAACACAAAATTAAGAACTTTATTATCTGTAGCTAATGTTCTGGTAGTTCACTTCGAAAACTGACAGGTTGTTTTTAATACTATAAGAACCAATGCTTATAAGATTGTATAAATGTGTACGTTTTTGCGAAATAATGTGAATCAGTCGTCGTATTTCGATATCGGATACTGAGTAGCTTAGGATATCTTGCTTGCGAGCTACACGAGGAGTCTGAAGGATTCTACAACACGTGAGACTTCAGTGCTGCGGTCACAACTCCATGTTATCTAAAGGAGCGGGTTAGAGCCTGGCAGAGGCCCTATAAAGCTTCTCCGTGTCTTCCCTGCTGCTAGTCACGAGCTGACGTGCCACCCTAGACAGACAGGGCTCGAAGTGATTCCTGTGGATTTTGCCGAAAGGATTGCTTCTATGGGTCACCTCTCCCGAGCTTGGAAAACTCATCGTAAATACACTTCTCATTTCGTAGGATGTATGTACTTTAAGAAGCACCACTGTTCTCTGCAAAAGTGTAATCCTTTTTCATTTCCTAGAAGGATTATAACAATGCCAAAAAAAAAAAAAGAAAAGAAAATTAATCTTCTTGTTTTTCATGTACGAGAACAGAGATTTTATTTAAGATATTCTTCATTAAAGTTCATTTATTATGGTCAAAGTTTTTCAGGAAATCAGTTATATTCTCTCGCTCCCCTTCCCACCCCCCATCAAATGAAGACATTTCCAGACAGACAATCAGTAACTGTCTGGTCTGAAGAATGTAGAAAACAAAACCCACCAACAATAGGGCCAGAAATCACTGTTAATGTTTCTTGCCTTATTACCGAGTCCCGAAGCTGATTTTTCCGGTGCAGATGATGCATCAATATAAATATTTGATGACTGGCAACCGAATTCTGCAGTTTGAGCTTCAGAACAGATTTAGTGTTCAGTTTAAAAAGAGTGAGGCGAAAATAGAAATTCATTTCCAAGTAATGGGAATAGATGAATGGAATCAAGTAAATACAAGATCCGACAATTAAGTAATGAGACTGATTTTATTATGGCCAAGACAAAAATGTAATCTGTGGAGCAAAGCATGGAATCCAAAGAAGCAACCTTCATCTACGATCTGACAACTTTTCATCGCCGGCAGATAAGCAGACGACAAACAATCCGCCATTTTGTTGACCTAGTTAGAAGTGCACTGTCACATAATCACCATGGAGCAAAAAGCTAACATTAAATCCTGTTTAAAATTCAGAAAAAGTGCGACTGAGACAGTTGAATTGATGCGACATGTTTATGTGGATAATTGTTTATCTCATGCACATATAGTCAGGTGGTATTCACAATTCAAAAGTGGTGTGGAAACGATTATAAATGCAACTAAACATGAACGCCCAATTTCTGTTCGTAATGAAGAACTCATTGCAAAAGTCAGAGAGCAGACACAAGATGATCGTTCTTTGACTGTGAGAATGACTGCAGATAAATATGGTGTTAACCAAGAGACCATTTGTAAAATGTTAGCGGAAGATTTGGGCAAGAAAAAAGTTGCTTGCCGGTTTCTACCACATACGTTGTCTGATAACCAAAAACATCAGCGTGTTGAGTACGAAAAAGACATCATCAAAACGTGTCACAGAAATAAACATTTCTTAAAACTGACTATTGCAGAGGATGAAACATGGATTTTCTGCTATGATCCCATTACTAAACGCCAAAGTACTCAGTAGAAGTCATCATCATCATCATCAAAAGGCAAAAAAATTCGTCTTCAAAAATCGAAAGTGAAGACAATGTTGGTGTGCTTCTACAACAGCAAAGGAGTTATTCACAAAGAGTGTATTCCAGAGGGACAGGCTGTCACTGCGAAAGTTTATTTAAGTATTTTGAAACGCCTATTGAAAAGGATTCTCCGAGTCTGACCTGAGTATTCAACACCTGGCAATTTTTTTCCTTCCTCGTGATAATGCACCGGGTCACCGAGTGGTAGTCGTACAGGAAATTTTGGCCCAAAAACAAGAATGTGTTCTCAACCATCCACCCTATTCCCTAGATTTATCTCTCTGAGATTATTTTCTATTCCCAAAATTAAAGTTACCATTGAAAGAACGCTTCTTTGACGATACTGATGACATCAAACGGGCCATAATATCGAGTTTAAGGGCCATACCAACAACAGAACTGCAGAGGTCGTTCCAGTGTTTGTTAGATCGTGCCAATAACTGTATCAATGCACAAGGAACTTACTTTGAATAAAATACGGGTTACATCTTCAACTGTTGTTTATTTTGTTTTTTTAAATGGAATTAGTCTCATTACTTAATTGTCGGACCTTGTATAATCTGCGAGACACACACACACACACAGAGGGAAAGAGAGAAAGAAAAAGCGAGAAATAGAGACAGAGAAAGCAGGAGAGATAGACTGATTGAATGATTGATTGACTGATCTTTATTTCAAAATGGTTAAGAATTGGGCATGCAGGCCCGTCTGACATTCTGCCCTTTATCGTACAAATTTCACTCTGTTCCAAACATTCTACAAATATGCTGCTCATATAACAAACATAACTAACATTAAAGTAACTACATACACATATAAATGACTAACTACCAAACCAAAATTTGGGTACAATTCAGAATAAACAATTAACAGAATTCGGTGTCTATAAGAGCAGTCTAAAGTAACTTTTAAGTTTTATGATTCAGGGAGGCATGTAGTCGACATCAAATAGATATTGGAAAAGTTTGTAGCTGTAGGAAAGAGCAGTTTATATTTTCTATACGGATGGTGTGGTACCCGGGATCTGCAAAGAATAGGACCACTGTACCCTACTACGCATGATCGTTAAAGGCGACTAAGGAGGGTTCGGCATGGGGCCAGCAACCCTATCTAGTAAAAAAAAAAAAGAACTATCAGACTACTACAGAAACAGAAGCAAGGGAAAAACAAATGCAGGTGGATGGAGAAATGCTTATCAGGAAACAGAGCCCATGAAGGTTGTGGATGAGCCAGCCACTGGAAGTCCCCAGCCCGACTGCAGACCTCCTGGAACCTAAACAAAGGGCAGGCATTTGTGGAAAACCATGTATCAACTTGGCTTTGTTGAAGAGGAACCTGCTCTTAAGAGGCAGTATTTTTAATCGTTTGTGCTAGTTGGTTGTTTGTGCTTGATCTTTGTCGCTAATAAGCTTTACTGCTCGCTTTTGAAGTGAGTAAAACCTCTTCTATTTGACACTGAGCAACCATCCCAGAGTGTTGAGCAATAGTCTAAATGTGTTTGCATATGTGATATGCAGCATGTCTTCCTTGTGTCTTGATCGATGAATGCCTAATTCTGGTTAACTGGTATACTTTTTATGCGATGAGTTTTGTTAGATCTTGAATATGAGAGTTCCAGGTCAGATGTTGGTCAATAATATAACCTAGTGTTTTGTGCTCGCTAACGTTTTCTGTCTGTGATGTTTCCGTTCAGAGCCGAAGTGTTGTCCGCCCCCCCCCCCCCCCCCCCCCCACCCCCCCCCCCCCCGTTTTGTAGTTTCTGTCTTGTTGTTATGAGAATTGATTTTGTTTTATCAGTAGTTATAATCAAACCTTTGTTGATACTCCATCTAATTAGATTGTTTAACTCGACCTGAAAAGTTGATTCTAGGTTACTACAGTCGTAGTCCCTGGTGTAGACTGTGCAATCATCAGCAAAAAGGTCACAAGAAGAGCGTTTAAGATGAAGTGAAAGATCATTTATATAGATAGCAAAGAGCAACTGGCATAGAAAAGAACCTTGATGAACACCAGTGCCAGCTATAGCAGAATTTGATAGAGAATTGTTGAAGAATACTGCCTGCTGTCTGTCTTAAAGAAATGATGCAATTCTTTTTGTTAAGTCAGAGTGCAGTCTATAAGTCTCTATTTTTGTACAAGAATACCATGATCAATCATATCAAATGCCATTTTAAAGTCGACAAAGATGGCATCGCACAGTCTGTAGAGAGATAACGTTATCACAGAGAGGTAACGAGAGGGACAGGGGGAGAGAGATAGGAAGAGCGAGAGAGATAGAGAAAGAGACAGCGTTGGAGAGATAATGAAAGACAGAGAGAGAGAAAGAGCAAGAGAGAGAGAGAGGGAGAGAGCGAAAGAGCCAGGGATACAGAGCAAGGGAGAGCAGGAGAGAGAGTGAGCGGGAGATAGAGTTAGCGGGAGATAAAGTGAGTGAGATAGAGAGAGCAGGAGATAGAGAGAGCGGGAGATAGAGAGAGTGAACGGGAGATTGAGAAAGAGTTAGCGGGAGATAGAAATAGAGAGAGAGAGAGTAAGCGTGAGACAGAGATAAAGAATGAGAAAGACCAAGAGAGAGGGAGAGAGTGATTGGCGCAGCCCTGTCTGACATTCTGCCCTTTATCATACAACTTCCTCTCTAGTCCAGACATCCTCATCAGACAGTACAAATATGTTGTGCCTATAACAGATATAATTAAGATCAAATTCTCTCTCTGTCTTTCTCTGAGGCTTAAGTGCCCAAATCACACTGGGCTTCCGGAAGGGTTTGCCAAAAACACCTGTATTTTGCCTTTTATCCACTCTTGCCCAGGTGAGCCCTCTCTAACCATCTATCTTTCTTTCTTTCCTTCTCTCTTTCTTCTTTCTTTCTTCTTTCTTTCTTTCTCTCTTTCTTTCTCTCTTTCTTTCTTTCTTCCGTGGCTGGTCATCTGTTGTTCTTCTTCATGTCTACTTTGAATTGAAATGAAAAAAAACTGAAATAACAAAGTTGAAATACAAAGGCTGTTAAACTTCGCTCAATACAGGAAATACCTGCTTACAAGTAACAATTTTACTCCCCCAAATCTTACACATTAATGAATATCTTAGAATTCAGCGTAAAATCATATCATTTACATTCAGTGCTTGCAAGACAGGTTTAATGTAGTGTAAAAAAAAGACAGACAGACAGACAGAAACGCAGGCCTGTCTGTCATTCCATTCCAGACGTATTACTTTCGTTGGTGTATATAAGTGATACGTGAAACATGTGTAATTAAAATTGAAATATCAAAACTGAAATTAGAGAGAAAGAGAGAGAGAATGAGAGAGAGAGAGAAGGTGAGGGAGAAATAAAAAGAGGTAGAGAGAAAGAAAAAGAGAGAGAGAGAGGGAGATAGAGTAATAAAGAAAAGGAGGGAGAAAGTACGAGACAGAGGGAAAGAGAGAGAAAAAATGGAAAGAAAGAAATAAAGAGAGAGAAAGACAGAAAGAAAAAAAAGAGAAAGAAAATGAAAGAGGTAGAAAAAAAAGAAAAGGAGAAAGAAAGAATAAGAAAGAGAGAGTGAGGAAACAGAGAGAAGAAGAAACAAAGAGGGAGAGAAAGAGAGAGAGACAAAAAGAGAGAAAAAAATTAAAGAAAACGAGAAAGAGGGAGAATAAAAGTCGCAAAAAGAAAGAAAGAAAAAAAGAAAGAAAGAAAGAAAAGGAGAGAGAAAGAAGAAATAGGGAGAACGAAAGAGAGAGAAGAAACAGAGAAAGTAAGAGAAAGAGAGGGAAAATAACGACAGAGAAAGAAAGAAAGTGGAGTAAAAAATAAGGAAAGAAGAAAGAAAGGAAGAAAGAAAGAGAAAAGGAATGAAAA
The DNA here is from genome assembly GCA_009760885.1 of Achatina immaculata. Lineage (NCBI taxonomy): Eukaryota > Metazoa > Mollusca > Gastropoda > Stylommatophora > Achatinidae > Lissachatina > Lissachatina immaculata. The sequence continues at coordinate 46,955,957 of CM019696.1, read as the reverse complement.
ACAGACGGACAGAAAGAAACAAAGGAGGATAAAAGAAAGAGTGAAAGAAAAGGAGAGAAGAAATAGAGATTGATTTATTGATTGCTTGATCTTTATTTCAAAATGGTTAAGAATTGGGCGCGTAGGCTCGTCTAACATCCTACCCTTGATCATACAACTTTCACTCTGTTCCAGACATTCTACAAACATTCTGCTCATATAACCAGCATAACTAACATACTTTCACTCTGTTCCAGACATTCTACAAACATTCTGCTCATATAACCAGCATAACTAACATTGGAAAGCTGAGAGACATAAAATAAAATTAAAGTATAACATTCACATTTCACTCTTATCCATGCACTCAGTACAGAAACTAACTACGTACATATATGACTACCTAAAGTAACTACATACATGTATATATGACTACAGAAAGTAACTACATGCATATATAAATGACTACAGAAAGTAACTACATACATATATAAATGACTACAGAAAGTAACTACATACATATATAAATGACTACAGAAATAACTACATACATATATAAATGACTACAGAAAGTAACTACGTACATATATAAATGACTACAGAAAGTTACTACATACATATATAAATGACTACGGAAAGTTACTACATACATATATAAATGACTACAGAAAGTAACTACATACATATATAAATGACTACAGAAAGTAACTACATACATATATAAATGACTACGGAAAGTTACTACATACATATGTAAATGACAACAGAAAGTAACTACGTACATACATAAATTACTACAGAAAGTAACTACATAGATATATAAGATAGAAGAGAGAGAAGAAATAGAGAGAGAAAGAAAGGAAGAAAAAGGAAAGAGTAAAAGAAGAGGAGAGAAGAAACAGAGAGAGAGAGAGAGTGAGAGAGAGAGAGAGAGAGAGAGAAAGAAGGGAAGAAAAAAAGAAAGGGTGAAAGAAGAGGAGAGATGTAACAGAGAAAGAAGAAATAGAAAGAAAAAAAGAGAGATAAGAAATAGAGATAAAGTAAGAGAAGGAGAGAGAAAGAGAAGTAGAGACAGAGAAAATAAAGCTAGAGAAAGTAAGAAAGTGAGAGAAAAAAGAAAGAAAGAAAGAAAGAAAAAAAAGAAAAAAGAGATAGGGAAAACAGAAAGAAAGAAAGGAACAAAGAAATCGAGACAGGAAAGAAAGAAAGAAAGAAGGACGAAAGAAAGGAACAAGACAGGGAGATAGAAGAGAGAGAGAGAGGGAGAAAGAGAGAAATAAAGAAGATCAAACTGACCTCCCTTAATATAGAACCAATATTTTCTTCATACTGATGGACCAGACGCGATCATTAATTAACCTAACCATTGCAAAAAAAAAAAAAAGTATAAAAGAGAATTACAGAAAAAAAGGCAATGTGATCTTTTATGTCCCTTTGACTAGAAATAATGTAAAATATTAAAAAAATAAACACAGGTGATGAAAGTTTTGTTAATATTTCAATATTTCTTTATTCACATAATTTGTTTCTCCAATACTTCTTCGCCGCCATTATTTGTGAGAGAAATTATTTTCATTTTATTATTAGTTAACTTTCTCTTTTTTTTCCTTTTTTTTGTTTCATATCACATGGACTAGTTTGTTTCTGTTTTCTGTGTCTAGTCACCTTTCCTTCTGTTTTCCGTGACTAGCTATCTTTTTTTGTTTCTGTTTTCCGTTTCTGGCCATCGTTCTTTCTGTTTTCTGTCTCTAGCCATATTTCTTTCTGTTTTCTATCTATAGCCATCTTTCTTAATTTCTTCTGTGACTAGCCATCTTTCTTTTTTCAGTGTCGAGCCATCCTTCCTTCTGTTTTTTTTTTCCCTAGCCATATTTCTTTTTGTTTTCCGTAATCTAGCCATCTTTCTTTTTATTTGCCGTGTCAAGCCATCTTTCCACTAAACTCTACAAAAACAATAATACAGCTCTATACCGACCGAAAACATCAGAGTTGGAAAAACGTTAGCGACCATAAAACCGTAGGTCTCACTATTGATCAATATCTGATCTGTAACTCTCATGTGCACAGTCTAACGGAACTCATTGCACCAGTTAGCCAAAAATTAAGCACCTCACTGATTAAGACACAAGAAAGGCATGCTACATATCACATGCACATACACAATTAGACTGTTGCTGAACAATCTGTGATGGTTGCTCGGTGTTAAAGGGAGCGGTAAACCTTATTAGTGATCAAAATCACACAGAGACCACAGAACAACACAATTAAATAAAAATACTATCTCTTAGAACAGGTTCCTACTCAACAAAGCCAAGTTAGTCCATAGAATTCTATCACAAAATGTTCTATCTTATCTATGGAAACTGTTTAAAATCTTACCCGAAGTTTAGTCAACGTTTAACCAATATTTGTCTTTAAAAAATCTAGACTCGATGTGTTTAAAAAAAAACTTTGCTTATTCTGCTGCTCATTTTTGGAATACCCTCCTTTCTCAGCTAAGAACCTAAAGACTCTGTTACTTCCTACAACTACATACTTTTCTAGTATTTAATTGATGTCTACCACATGTCTCCATGATTCATAAAATCTATATATTTCAGACTCTTTGCTCCGGCACTGAATTTAATTGATTTTTTTTCTGAATAGTACTTTGGTGGATATTCATTAGTGTGAGACGGCAACATATATGCATTTAAAATATGTATTGAGTAAATGGATAAGAGTGAAAAGCAAATGTTTGATTTTATTTTATGTTTCTCAGCTTTGTCAATACTGATTATGTTTGTTACATGCATGGCATGTTTCACGGATGTCTGGAACACAGACGTTGTGTGATTAAGGGCAGAACGTCAAACGGGCCTGTTTGCCCAATTCTCAACCCTTTGGATTAATCAATCGATCGATCAAACAATCTGTTAGTCATTCAATCAATCAATCTTTCTGTTTTCTGTTCCTAGCCTTTTTTCTTTCAGTTTTCCATATCTAGCCACTCTTCTTTCTGTTTGCTGTTTCTAGCCTTCTTTCTTTCAGTTTTCCATATCTAGCCACTCTTCTCTCTGTTTTCTGTTCCTAGCCTTCTTTCTTTCAGTTTTCCATATCTAGCCACTCTTCTTTCTGTTTTCTGTTACTAGCCTTCTTTCTTTCAGTTTTCCATATCTAGCCACTCTTCTCTCTGTTTTCTGTTCCTGTCTTCTTTCTTTCAGTTTTCCATATCTAGCCACTCTTCTCTCTGTTTTCTGTGTCTAATTATTTTTCTACATATTTTGCCTTTTCTTCCTCTTTTTATGATTATTTCATCCCTATTCTTCTTCTTCCCCTTAATGTACTTCATAACAGTTACCCTAATGCTACTGATAAAGGTAGCCAAGTAACCTTACTGACGGCGCTATCCATTCTCATCAACGCCATAATCGGAAGAACAACAGCCAGACTGGACTGTTTCAACATATTTCGAAACAACAACAAAAACAACAAAAGCGACAACAACAACAACAACAACAACAACAACAACAGCAACACTAGTTCAGAAGTGCATGTCCCTTTCAATGAATTAGTTAAATACAAATTCGACGACATCCACTAGTATCTAAATTCTGTGCTGGACAACTGAGTTTATTTATTAAAGTCCTCAAATAGAAACGCCGGGGTGCTATTTTCAGACACTCCCCATTAAAAGATGTTTGTTTTCTTTTTGTTGTTTCGGATGTTAATTGTGGAAAATCAGGTCAGGACATAATGTTTCAAATTGTTTGGTAATTTAATTTTTGATGCGTTTCTTGGGTATCTATCTATCTATCTATCTATCTATCTATCTATCTATCTATCTATCTATCTATCTATCTATCTATCTATCTATCTATCTATCTATCTATCTATCTATCTATCCATCCATCCATCCATCCATCCATCCATCCATCCATCCATCCATCCATCCATCCATCTATCTATCTATCTATCTATCTATCTATCTATCTATCTATCTATCTATCTGCCTGCCTGCCTGTCTGTCTGTCTGTCTATCTATCTATATGTCTGCCTGCCTGCCTGTCTATCTATCTATCTGCCTGTCTGTTTGTCTGTCTATTTATCTATCTATCTATCTATCTATCTATCTATCTATCTATCTATCTATCTATCTATCTATCTATCTATCTATCTGTCTTTCTGTCTATTCGTACAAGAGAAGCCTCTCTTGCTCTGCCTCTTAACTCTGGAAGACCCCTTCATCCCACCTACAGCTCATCAGTGATATTCTGTTTACTGATTTCAGACTTCTTTTTCAAAGCATACTTTCTGGACTTTACATTTCAAAGATCTACTTTCATCATAGCTGTAATCTCTCAGCAGTAACTGTCTGTGGACAGAATGACTGAGGTAATTCGAACATTTGAATCAATTTGTTTAACAATTTGTCTATAATGAATGTGTGAAAATGTAAAGTAACTCTATATTCTATTTATATAATTTGAACATATGAATGAAGGGTTATGTGTAAAAGTTGTTCGTTTAATTATTAGTGTTGGTTTTTAAAAAAAAAATATGCTTGTAATACTTGCTCTAAACTGATGTTGTACAGGTATGATTATGTAAGAATGAAAGCTGACAGATAAAGGGCAGAATGTCAAATGGGGCCCCGTGCCCCAAATATGGACTCTGAAAATATAAATCTGTTTTTCTCACTCTCTCACCCTCTCCCTTCTCTCCCTCCCTCCCTTCCCTCATCTCTCTCTTCCGTCTCCCACTCTTTTTCCTCTCCCCTCTCTCTCCCCCTACCTCTCTACCTTCTCTTCTCTCTCCTTCCCCGCCTCTCTCACCACCTCTCCTCTTCTCTCTCCCTCTCTTTCTCACCTCCCCTCTTTCACCTTCCCTCTCTCTCCCTCTCGCTTTCCTCATTTCTCTCTCCTCCTCCTCGCTCGCCCTCCAATCTCTCCGCCACCCTCCATCTCTCCTCTCCTTCCTCTCTCTCTCTTTCTCTCTCTCTTGCCTTCAAATTACCTCCAGCATGCAGCCACACTATTATAGTCTGTATTTTTTATAAATATGTGCATAGCGGAGTACCATACATTACCATGACAACGTATTAACAGTACAGTTGTAATCCCAAGGGAACTGCGCAAAGCAGTGAGAATAAAATGTAGACATTAATGAACAAGCAGAAATATGAAACGAAAATAACATGGATGAGATATTTGTATACTGGAAAGGCCGTAAAATGAGTGTGACACGTAAACAAAGAAAATGAAAACCAAAATGTTTATCAGTGCTTTCCAGTGGGTTTTTAATTTAACAGGAGAAAATGGCTTTTTTGTATGAATAAAACTGGGGTCATAAACCCAGCCTTAAAAAAGTGGGTACCTGGGGTTTATCTAGGAAAACAGGGTCAGCGAGGCAAGGTGCTGGCACCCCTACCTCATTTACTTTCAGTCAGTCATTCAGTCATTTGCATGTCCCTTGGGGAAATTTGCCTCCCTAACAGCTCTCCTGTAGGCCTCTCGGTTGTAAGCAAGATCTCCTCCATTTGCAGATCATCAACGATGTCTTGCAGCCATCTTCGCCTTGGCCTTCCTCTCTTTCTTTTTCCTATTATGTAGCCTTCCAAGACGGTATTCTCCAGATTATCATGACGTTTAATGTGTCCAAAATATTTACGTTTTCTCTGTTTAATCCTCTTTACTAGCCAACCATCTTCAGTATTAAGTTCTTTTTGTATTGATATATGCAATATGGATATATATCTACAAATGTTGTAGTGACCTGGAAATGCGAATGCACTAACACGTGACGCCACTACGGAATGCAAACGTTACGGAACCTATAGGTACATTTATAATTTGTTAGCAGTGGTACGTTGTTATTGGGAGGGGTGGAAGGTCGGGGGTTGGGGTATTTTAAGGGGGGGGGGGTTATGAAACAGCTGTCTGACGCGGGAGCTAGCGATCCGTAACTCACGTGTTAGCGCCAGGGTTGACGAACCTACAGACGATCAAGACCCTTTTTCAAACCTCTCTGTTGCTATTCACCCACTACCCCCTCCACCCCCCCCCCCACCAGTTAAATGACCTCCAACCTAAAGCAGAGATCTCTGATAGTTCTCATGGAGGCGGAGTCTGTTAAATTAGTATTGCATTTCTCCCCCTTCCTCTTCCCCCAACTCCCCCTCCCCCAATATTAGCTTCACTCGGAATGACGTACCTCTTCCCCTCAACCCTTCCCCCATATCAGCTTCACTCGGAGAGTGGTGTAACTCTTCCCCTCACCCCTCCCCCATGTTAGCTTCACTCTGAGAGTGGTGTAACTCTTCCCCTCGCCTCCCTCCCACCCACTCCACCCCTCATATTAGTGTAATATTATATCGTTTGTTAGCAATTAGTTACAGATGAAGGGATATAATTAGTAGATTAGTTAAGATAGGCAGAGTTAAGTCCCGTTTTAATTCACCTCTTTACGTAATGTTAAAAAAAAATAGATAGTACTCAGCCCACTTGGCCTAGACGTTTGGTAGATCTCAAGTGATGGTTAGGAACAGTCGTGAAGTGTTAAAAAGTGTAATGTCTGGATCGACATAACCAGACGAAAGGAGTAGCAGAAAATTTAGGCCTTGAATGTTTTTTTTTTACTCAAGGTTAGGTATGACACGTTAACTTCACTAGAATTATTAATACATTTTGCTGAGCTGTATAGACTAGTTACTTTTAGTAACAGAAAATTTAAACCTTAGAATTTTTAAAATCAAGGTTAATTTTGACACTTTATTACCAAGGGTCTGTAGACAGACGTTGCGTGAAATAAATTTTGAGAAAGTTTAAGAGAAAATTGTAGGGGATATTTCAGCTTGAGCAATTTGTGTTATGGATCGGATTTTGTGTAGAATGTTTAGCTGAGTAGTCATTTTCCCAGTGGAGTAGTTGCAAGTCGGTTTTAGTAATGGAAAAGTTTTAACTCAGCATATTGTCCTTTAGGACAGTGTTGTTTTACCTTGTACTGAGATGTAGATGTTAGGAGTGTTGTCCTTGTCAGGACAGAGTTGTGTGTTCGGGAGATGTGTTGGAAGGTCACTATACTGTAAGTAGTTGTTTTTACCTGCTTATTGTCGTCAGGCTATTCTCCCCCATGGCGCCGACAATGCCCCCGGGAAGTTCTTGTATTGCTTGTTAAATCACTCTGCATGTTGGCAGTTCGTTTTCCTTCCTCATCTTCATCTTCCACCACTTTTTTTTCATTCAGTAAATGTTTGATCTGTATCTTGGAAGTTAGTCTATTCATTACCTACATGGAGGTCTTATCTGTTAGCCCTGTTGAATGAGTATGAAGTCCTGTACAGGTTTTCATTACGTAACGCTGTTGTTTTTGTTGTGGCAGTTGAGGACCTGGCATTGGTGTTGTGTCAGTCGCGGTATACAATAGTGAAAAGTTTGCCTTTTTGGTAAAGTAGTGTTACCAACTCTTACAGGCAACAACAACATGTAAGTCTTTCTAATACAGTTAAAGTCCACAAAAAGATCAATATCTCTGACGCTCTGTGTACTGTCACGGAGGCATACGTCTATAGTTGATGCCATGTTGGCACAATTAATAATACATCATCCTCGAAAAAATACTTTTACCGTGGTGCACATGACTGGCATTATCTTTCACGGCGAGAGCACGTTATAGTTGGTGCTCCTGATTAGAGCCTTCTTATAGATCAACCACTTTCATCAGTTGATATCTCATTGAAAATATTTCTTGTATGATATAACTCAACTCGTTTTTCTTGCTTGCTTTGCAGTCATGACAAGTTTTTCTTTATATTTTCTTTACACTGACGTTCAAAACAGTGTCATCTGTCATATCCACTGTCACTTTCTATATTAGCTGTTTATCTGTTGTAGTCAGTTACTACGTATTTATGTAACGGTGGAGTTAAGAAGTGGATATTTAGCAGTAGGAAGTGATGTTATTTGAGATAGAGTAAGTTAGTTAGAATAGGTTCACCAGTGTGTATGTAGCTTAGTTTAGGAGTTGATAGGTTTTAGCTAGATAGGGCAGTCAATATACTCGACGGTTAGATTAGTTTAGGAGTTGATATGTTTTAGCTAGATAGGGCCGTCAATATACTCGACGGTTAGATTAGTTAGCGATCTCATCTCGGCTGGCAACTTTACGTCAGGGTCCCCAACACAGATTTGGCGGAAAATGTTAGTCCAATGGGTACATAAATAGTGGGGGTGTCAATTCATGGGTGTTGTCTGGAGTTGTCAAGACAGCGAAAAAGACTTTACCATCCTGAAATTTGAGGCACTTCCAATCTTTTCCCAGTGCAGTGAGTCTATCCAGCCTGGCCTTGTCTGTAGATCCAGCTTGGTTCAGATGATCCCGAATCTGCTGCGTTAGAAGAGCATCACATACTTGAGAAATCCTTTGTATCTTTAGTCATCGCAGAAAAGGACAGTATCACTTGCTGTTTATGATAAACAGTTCTTCTAGTTCCAGCCAGGGACAATCATTTCCGAAAGACATTGTCACCAGAATAATCAACCTGGATTATGTAAACATTAGCATCTTCAACACTTGTGAATTTATGAACATTAAGAACTTGGACGGTAATAGTTTGTGCTTTAGCCTGCAGAAATCGCAAATTATCAAATATCGACTGTGGTGAATTCCATTATTGTGGACATTATTAGTTGTTGAAAATTTTTCATCTACATTAGTTAGAAATTTAGTGGTTACGTAAAATTGATTGTTATTGTATTGCTTTATGCATCGATAGATTACAAAAAGATTCTTCCATCCCTGGATGTTGTTACCCTGTGATATTGATTGTTTCCAGATCAACCATATGATTTGAAGTTTCAGATTTACCATACTTGTGATGAATTGGGAATTAATCCGCAAGAGGATATTGACAGCATAATATTTCGATTTTGAATTTTTTTCTTTCAGCTAATTAGATATAGTTCATGATTTGATTATAATGAAAGCTCGTCGTCAACAGAAATAATAGTTCGAGTGAAGTTATGAATACGAAGTTCCCAATACAACATAGCATATCCCAGAGTCGAAGCATCCCATTGAGGTTTCCTGCTATTGGAGCTATGGTTGTGATGTCCAATCTCGGTTCGCAATTGGGTTAGGCCGGACTTTAGTGTTAGAGATATTCATGATATGAATTATTATCTTGGACGTGGCGGTAATATCTACGAGGTGATGTTCCATACAGGGGTCTTGTTAGACCAGTTTTACATTTTTTTTTTTATTTGGCCCGTACAAGCGGTACGGAGCACAATCCTCGGGAGGGATGAATGGAAGGCGGTTCAGCCTGATACTGGTACCTGTTCTATGCATGTATAACGTATAGTTGCGTATGATTAGAATGGATGATTACATATAATACCAGAGTTTACCTGTTCTGTGTATGTATAACGTTTAGTTGCGTATGATTAGAATGGATGATTACATATAATACCAGAGTTTACCTGTTCTATGCATGTATAACGTATAGTTGCGTATGATTAGAATGGATGATTACATATAATACCAGACTTTACCTGTTCTGTGTATGTATAACGTATAGTTGCATGTGATTAGAATGGATGATTACATATATACCAGAGTTTACCTGTTCTACATATGCATAGCGTATAGTGCATATGGTTAGAATGGATGATTACACATAATACCAAGGTTTACCTGTTCTACATATAAATAACGTATAGTCGCATGTGATTATAGTGGATGATTACATACTATGCATAAAATTATGCCTGTTCCACATATGTCTAACGGATAGTTGCATATGTTTAGGATAGATGATTACATGTTATACCCAAAGTTGTGCCTATTCTACATACGTGTAACGTATAGTTGCGTATGATATGAATAGATAATAATATATTCTACTTGAGACAACCTATACCACACTTGTACAGCTTGTACCTGCATATGATGAGAATAGATGTTTACAAAAAGAGAATGAAGATGCATCAATTTCAGAGAAGTGTCCAATAACGACAACGCGTGTGTTCTGTTGGAGAGAACTATTATTTTACAAAAAGATTTGGAGTATAGCATTATGAGTACATTTTGGTAACAGTAGTTTAGTTCTTGTGAGAGTTAAGTTGTATATTTTTTTGGTGGGAGAGATTTGACGGGCAAATCTCTTCAAAAAAGAGGGGGAAGTACGTAATATTATATCGTTTCTTAGCAATTAGTTATAGATGAAGGGATATAATTAGTAGATTAGTTAAGATAGGCAGAGTTAAGTCCTTTTTTAATTCACATCTTCACGTAATGTTAAAAACAAATTATATAGTACTCAGATTACATGGCCTTGACGTCTGGTAAATCTCACGTGATGGTTAGGAAAATTCTTGAAGGGTAAAAAAAGTGTAATGTCTGTGTCGACATAACCAGAAGAAAGGAGTAGCAGAAAATTTAGGTCTTGGAATGTTTTTTTTTTTTTACTCAAGATCAGCTATGACACGTTAACTTCTAAAAATTATTATTATATTTGTTGAGCTGTCTAGAGTAGTTTTTCTCTTTTTTAGTAACAGTGTATTTAAACTTCGGATTTTTTTTTACTCGAGGCTAACTTTCACACTTTATTACCCAAGGTCATTAGACAGACGTCACGTAAGATACATTTTGAGAATGTTCAAGATAAAATTATAGGGAATATTTCAGTTTGAGCAACTTTTGTTATAGATCGGATTTTGTGTAGAATGTTTAGCTGAGTAGTCATTTTCCCAATGGAGTAGTTGCTAGTCAGTTTTAGTAATGAAATTGTTTTAACTCAGAATATTCTCCTTTAGGACAGTGTTGTTCTATCTTGTACTGAGATGTAGATGTTAGGAGTGTTGTCCTTGTCAGGACAGAGTTGCGTGTTTGGGAAATGTGTTAGAAGGTCACTATACTGTAAGTAGTTGTTTTTATTTGCTTATTATTGTCAGGCTGTTCTTCCCCATGGCGTCGACTACTTGCCCGGGAAGCTCTCGTATTGCTTATTAAATCACCCTGCCATGTTGGCAGTTTTTTTCCCTTCCTCATCTCCATCTTCCACCGCTTATTTTTTTCATTCAATAAATGTTTGATCTGTATCTTTGAACTTAGTCTATTCATTATCTACATGGAGTTCTTATCTGTTAGTCCTGTTGAATGAGTATGAAGTCCTGTACAGGTTTTTATTACGTAACACTGTTGTTTTTGTTGTGGCAGTTGAGAACCTGACATTGCTGCTGTGTCAGTCGGGGTATACGATAGTGAAAAGTTTGCCTTTTTGATAAAGTAGTGTTACCAACTCTTACAGGCAACAACAACATGTAAGACTTTCTAATACAGTTAAAGTCCACAAAAAGATCAATATCTCTGACGCTCCGTGTACTGCCTCAGAGGCATACGTCTATAGTTGATGCCGTGTTGGCACAGTTAGTAATATATCATTCTCGGAAAATACTTTTACCGTGGTGCACATGACTGGCACTATCTTTCACGGCGAGAGCACGTTATAGTTGGTGCTCCTGATTAGTAATATATTTTCCGCAAAGGAAATACCTTCCACAATAGCTACACTCAGAGAGTGGTTAACTCTTTCCCCTCCCACCCCCTCTACAAATATTAGCTACACTCAGAGCGTGGTTAACTCTTTCCCCTCACCCCCTCCCAGATATTAGCTCCACTCAGAGAGTGGTGTAACTCTTCCCTCCCCTCCCCATATATTAGCTTCTCTCGGAGAGTTGTGTACCTTTTTCACCTCCCACCCCTCCCCAGAATATTAGCTCCACTCAGAGAGTGGTGTAACTCTTTTTACCCACCCTATCCCCAGAATATTAGCTCCACTCAGAGAGTGGTGTAACTCTTTTTACCCACCCTATTCCCAGATATTAGCTCCACTCAGAGAGTGGTGTAGCTCTTTCCCCCACCCTCTCCCCAGATATTTACTCCACTCAGAGAGTTGTATAACTATTTCCTTCCACCCTCTCCCCCATATTAGCTGCACTCAGAGAGTGGTGTAACTCTTTCCACCCACCCTATTCCCAGATGTTAGCTCCACTCAGAGAGTGGTGTAACTTATCCTCCACCCTATCCACCCCATATTAACTCCACTCAGAGAGCGGTGTAACTCTTTCCCTCCACCCTCCCCCCCCTCATATTAGCTAAACTCAAGAGAGTGGTGTAACTCTTCCCCCCACCCATCCGCCATTTTAGTTTCACTCGGAGAGTGGTGTAACTCTTCTTCCCCATTTCCCCCCTCCTCCAATATTAATTTCACTCGGAGAGTGATGTAACTCTTCTTCCCACCCCCACCCTCACCCCACATTAGCTTCACTCTGAGAGTGGTGTAACTTCTTTCGCCCCTTAAGAAGATGCAGCATGTTAACATTTTCACAGCATCGGTTCCATAGAACATTCTACTCCTCGTTCTGGGGGCGGAGGGGGTGGAGAAAAGAACAAAAATAATATCACTGGAAGGGATTGGAGGGGGAGGGGGTGTAACGGAACGGAGGACTGGTTAACTTTAAACCCAGACACTAAACCATGTTTGTTAGAGCAGTCGCCGGAGCTTGGACAGGCTGAGTTGAACAAAACTCGTCCAGATCTTCGTGGGATTCGAACTCGTTTTGTCCGAAATAAAATCTGGCCTTCAAGCTCCCCGCCACAGCTTCTCGCAAAGGATACTTTCATCTTACTTCTCACCCATACCCCATTGAGTGGTTTTTTCCTTACAGAAATAAGCTACAGAACGAGGACCATTACATTTGCAGACATTTGCCTTCTGTTAGTCTCCGTTCGTTGTATTCTGGAAGGATAAGAGAAGAAATAAAACCATCTTGTAAGAATTGGATATGGCTGAAAAACTGCTTCCTCGCTTCACCAAAAACAAAACAAAAAAACATTCTTTGTGCCGTTTTGTGCTAGAAACAATATGGACAAAAGAAAATAGAGTTCATGAGAAACGAGGAAGGGAGGAAAGGAAGGAAACGACAGGACATGGAGATCGCTGATATTCTAAATTTCTGCTCTCAATGAAGTGTGTATCCTGATTAGATAACGCGAAATTCTCCTATTGGCTATCAGAGTCAGAAATGCTATGTGAGGGACACGCTACATGATGATCATGGATTTTTCTGGATCATTCCACTACGTTAAAGCAGACTTTGGTACGAAGGGGCATCTTTGGAATATGGGATTTCGTAGGGATCTCGTGGCAGGCTAGGGAGAAAAATCATATAAATATGAGAATTCTGTCTGATTTGGCAGTCAGGGACGGCTGGCAACTGGCTTAGTGAATCATACGACCCTGTCCCACCTCTCCATTGGTACCTGGTTAACAGGGCAGGAAACCCCATAATCCCCGTGGCAGTGGAGTCTGCTAAAGAGGTATTTCACACCCATGCTATTTAGCTCCACGTAGAGACTGAATAAAATAGCCGAGGTAACCCACTCCTAGTCCGATACAATGTTTTGCTGAACAACCCCCCCCCCCCTCCCTCCACGGCATCAGCTGCAAAGAACATAACACTCACGTTTCCATGGAGATAGAAAAGGCAGGGAATGCATGGATACACATTTATTGTGGGTATAATGCGAGTTGGGTTTAGGTAGCGAACTCATAGGCTTACTGAAAAACTGTTCATGTTTTCGGGTTTTTTTTTTCATGATTTTATTCTCTTGAGTTTTTCATCTTTTAGACAGTGTTTGTGCTGCTCGGGTCGTCCCATATTTTCCCTCACTTATTCGGAAATAATCTTTTATTATTTTGCGCGGGAGGGGAGATTTCTACGACCGCCTGGGGCCGTATAATCGTCATCTCGGGCACCAGCAAGCATCCTCCACGAGGACCCCCCGAATCTTGTCAGACAGGCCCAGCGGGACCTACCATTAGCAGCAACACGCCAGCGAAAGTAAGCAGACAGCACCAAGAAAGTGGAGATCTCTGTCGAGTCACAGAGAAATGAAAGGAACGTACTTCGTGACGTCACGTGTACTGTTCTTCAAAGTCCGCGTCCTGTAAGACATTCCAAGGCTTCATGCTGGACACTTCCTCATTGTTTTCGTTAATCGTGTGTCTAAAATGCTGATCATTTTAGACACAATCCTACATCTTCCCCGTGCCGTTAAACGTAACATAGGGAGAAGGTAGTTCGCCAAGTTTCTCCATTTTCGGCGAGCTTTTCAACCTCATCAAGGGATTTTACGCCCTTCTAATTTGGCCTCTCTTAACAACGTCCTATTTAGATTTTCACGTGGCCGACCTCTTTTTCTACGGCCTGTTGTGTTTCACTTGATAGCTTGTCTTGGGATTCTCTGATTCTTTTTTCCCATTACGTGACAGACATATGCCCATCTCCTTTTTATGATGATCACTGAAACAGGTTGTTGTTCACTCATCTACCCTATCTCTGCGTTTTTCTTGAATTCGTTCCACTTTAGACACAGCATTAACGAAAACACTGAGAAGTAACCAGTCATGTTGCCCACAGCGCTACTACAACAGATATGTGCCCACAACGCTACTACAATAGAAATGGTTCCTATGGATGGGACGGATATACTGAAGTCGGCGGCGGAGGAACTGGTGCAGGAAGAGGAATGGGCATGCTCTGGTAACATATATCTACAAAAGTTGAAGGATGGAGATGTGTGGAAGAGGGAGGGGGAGGCGGAGAGAAGAACCCGATGTCTGGCTGGTAGAATTCTTATTTGCCAGAACCAACAGCTGACAGACACAATTAGCCTTCATACTCCTCGGGTGGTTGCTGAAACAGAGAGCAGAGGATGTCTGGGTGTGATGATGCCAAGTCCCAAATCCAAGACTTGTCTAAAATGAGGTTCCGCCCTCCCTTCCTCCCCCCCCCCCCACATACACATACAGCTCTTGTGGGAAAATATGGGCACTAACACCATATCCCTATGTGCCTCTAAGGCACGACAGGATTACCTTTAACTTCACCTTTACGTGCAGAGCAAATATTAAGGTCATTAGTAACGTTTTGCCCTCTAAATGGGCTCTGTTTATGCACAGTTACAGACGTCCTTATCCAGGGTGGAAAATCCCACGAACGAAAGATTTATACTGGAATTCAAATTAGTATTCCCCACATGACAGCAACATAAGGGGAGAAAATACTGGGTGTTTACGAAGAAAACGCAAGCCCTGACGGGAAAACGACATTTTTTGACAAGAAAGAGACTCATTCAGGGGAGTTTTAATTCTCCATCAGAAAATCTCCATATCTCCTCCACGCTGCCACTAGATTTTAACTGAAAAGAATATAAAAAACATGAATTCCCACAGATACTGTTAATTTCGTAAGCGGAACAAATCATAGATGAAAGACGAAATATAAGTATCAAAAGATGAAGAGTTTTATGTAAATATTGTGTCTTATCAGTTATGGAAGTACATTCATATCTCTTCACGCAGTACATGAAAAGATGAATAAGTTTATTCGGTATATCAACAATAAACAGGAGATACACAAATTGAACAGATAACATTAACATGCTAAATATCCAGTTAACATATGGATCCCCTTTAAAATATTAAATATTTACATATATTCTTACTTTGAACATCAAAAAGACAGAAACTATGGTTATATCTAAGAAACAGAATCCACCAACATGCAGTATAAAATTAAACGGAACTATTCTAAAGCAGGTGCAGAAATTCAAATAACTTGGAGCAGTAATAACTTCAGATGGGAAATGCAGAACAGAAATTAGGAATAGAATAGGTCAAGCAAAGACTGCATTTCAGAGAATGAGAAACATATTATCCAACACATCCTTATCAATTATTGTCTTGAAAATGTCTTACACATCTCACTTGAACCTATCTTGTTATATGGAAGTGAATCATGGACAATAGGCAGGTCTGTACAAAAATCATTGGAAGCAGCAGAAATGTGGTTTATTAGAAGAATGTTGCGAATCCCCTGGACAGCAAAAATAACTAATGAAGCTGGAGAGACAAAAAAAAACCTTGTCAAAAAGATAAGAGAGAGACAATGTACTTTCATAGGAATGCAATGAGAAGAGGGGGCATTGAAAATATTATAACAACAGGACA
Organism: Achatina immaculata; assembly: GCA_009760885.1. Classification (NCBI taxonomy): domain Eukaryota; kingdom Metazoa; phylum Mollusca; class Gastropoda; order Stylommatophora; family Achatinidae; genus Lissachatina; species Lissachatina immaculata. The sequence goes on along the minus strand of CM019696.1, from coordinate 46,939,924 downwards.
AATAGAAGGAAGAAGATCAAGAGGAAGACCAAGAGAAATGATACTGGACAGTCTGACGGGATGGTGTGAGAGGAGCTCACCAACTGAGCTGATGGCCTGCATGAAGGATAGGGTACTCTGGAGAAGCATAATAGCCAACGCCAGTCGGCACGGCACCTAATGATGATGATGATGATGATGATGATGACATATATTCATTTATGCATGCGAAAGCTGGAAAACACCTAAAGAAATATACAAGAAATTAGACTCTTTTGAAAACAAATGCCGAAGGAAAATACTCGGTATATAGTGGAAAGAATTCAAGAACAATGCAAAGATAAGAAAGATGAGCAAACCTGTCTCATGGGTGATTAAAAAAAAAGAAAATGGACATATGTCGGTCACATGATGAGAAGAAACAGTCAGAGAATCCCAAAACTTGCTATCAAGTGGCACAGAACAGGCTGAATAAAAGAGGTCGGGCACGTGAAAATCTAAAGAGGACATTAAGAGAGACAAGTTTAGTGGGCGTAACATCCGTTGAAACATCTTGTGCAACAGATCCATATCAATGGAAACAAGATTCCGAGTACTTAAATGTCACATCGAGCCAATTTTGTTTTATGGATGTGAAGCATGGTTCATGAATAAGAGAGTACAGAGAGAAATGGAGGCCATGGAGATGTGGTTGATAAGAAGGACGTTGAAGGTACCATGGACAGCTAAGAAAACCAACGAACAAGTCTTAAGAGAGGCTGGAGTTAAAAGGCAAATTACAGCAAAGATCAGAGGCAGACAAGTGAGATGTGTAAGACATTTTCTGAGAAGAGGAAAATTGCAACACACTGTGGCAAACTGGAAACATTGGGAGAAGAAGAAACAGAGGGAGAAGTTACTGGACGGGCTGTCAGTGTGGCTGGGAGGAAAGTCACCGGCGGATCTCATAATCAAGTCTAAAGACAGGGAATTGTGGAGAGAAATGATCGCCTACGCCACTCGGCACGGCACTTGATTGATTGAACATCCGTTGATGAGGTTGAAAAACTCGCCGAAAACAGTGGACAATTGGCAGGAGAAGACTAAGAACAGAGAGGAGTAGACAACTGGCAGGAGAAGACTAAGAGCAGAGAGGAGTAGACAACTGGCAGGAGAAGACTAAGAACAGAGAGGAGTAGACAACTGGCAGAAGAAGACTAAGAACAGAGAGGAGTAGACAACTGGCAGGAGAAGACTAAGAACAGAGAGGAGTAGACAATTGGCAGGAGAAGACTAAGAACAGAGAGGAGTAGACAATTGGCAGAAGAAGACTAAGAACAGAGAGGAGTAGACAATTGGCAGGAGAAGACTAAGAACAGAGAGGAGTAGACAATTGACAGGAGAAGACTAAGAACAGAGAGGAGTAGACAATTGACAGGAGAAGACTAAGAGCAGAGAGGAGTAGATAATTGGCAGGAGAAGACTAAGAACAGAGAGGAGTAGACAACTGGCAGAAGAAGACTAAGAACAGAGAGGAGTAGACAACTGGCAGAAGAAGACTAAGAACAGAGAGGAGTAGACAACTGGCAGAAGAAGACTAAGAACAGAGAGGAGTAGACAATTGGCAGGAGAAGACTAAGAACAGAGAGGAGTAGACAATTGGCAGGAGAAGACTAAGAACAGAGAGAGTAGACAATTGGAAGGAGAAGACTAAGAACAGAGAGGAGTAGACAATTGGCAGGATAAGACTAAGAGCAGAGAGGAGTAGACAATTGGCAGGAGAAGACTAAGAACAGAGAGGAGTAGACAACTGGCAGAAGAAGACTAAGAACAGAGAGGAGTAGACAACTGTCAGAAGAAGACTAAGAACAGAGAGGAGTAGACAACTGGCAGGAGAAGACTAAGAACAGAGAGGAGTAGACAATTGGCAGGAGAAGACTAAGAACAGAGAGGAGTAGACAATTGGCAGGAGAAGACTAAGAACAGAGAGGAGTGGACAATTGGCAGGAGAAGACTAAGAACAGAGAGGAGTAGACAACTGGCAGAAGAAGACTAAGACAGAGAGGAGTGGACAATTGGCAGGAGAAGACTAAGAACAGAGAGGAGTGGACAATTGGCAGGAGAAGACTAAGAACAGAGAGGAGTGGACAATTGGCAGGAGAAGACTAAGAACAGAGAGGAGTGGACAATTGGCAGGAGAAGACTAAGAACAGAGAGGAGTGGACAATTGGCAGGAGAAGACTAAGAACAGAGAGGAGTAGACAACTGGCAGGAGAAGACTAAGAACAGAGAGGAGTAGACAACTGGCAGAAGAAGACTAAGAACAGAGAGGAGTAGACAACTGGCAGAAGAAGACTAAGAACAGAGAGGAGTAGACAACTGGCAGGAGAAGACTAAGAACAGAGAGGAGTAGACAACTGGTAGGAGAAGACTAAGAACAGAGAGGAGTAGACAATTGGCAGGAGAAGACTAAGAACAGAGAGGAGTGGACAATTGGCAGGAGAAGACTAAGAACAGAGAGGAGTAGACAACTGGCAGAAGAAGACTAAGAACAGAGAGGAGTAGACAACTGGCAGAAGAAGACTAAGAACAGAGAGGAGTAGACAACTGGTAGGAGAAGACTAAGAACAGAGAAGAGTAGACAACTGGTAGGAGAAGACTAAGAACAGAGAGGAGTAGACAATTGGCAGAAGAAGACTAAGAACAGAGAGGAGTAGACAACTGGCAGGAGAAGACTAAGAACAGAGAGGAGTAGACAACTGGCAGGAGAAGACTAAGAACAAAGAAGAGTGGACAATTGGCAGGAGAAGACTAAGAACAGAGAGGAGTAGACAACTGGTAGGAGAAGACTAAGAACAGAGAGGAGTGGACAATTGGCAGGAGAAGACTAAGAACAGAGAGGAGTAGACAACTGGTAGGAGAAGACTAAGAACAGAGAGGAGTGGACAACTGGCAGGAGAAGACTAAGAACAGAGAGGAGTGGACAACTGGTAGGAGAAGACTAAGAACAGAGAAGAGTAGACAATTGGCAGGAGAAACTAAGAACAGAGAGGAGTGACAATTGGCAGAGAAGACTAAGAACAGAGAGGAGTGGACAATTGGCAGGAGAAGACTAAGAACAGAGAGGAGTGGACAATTGGCAGGAGAACTAAGAACAGAGAGGAGTGGACAATTGGCAGGAGAAGACTAAGAACAGAGAGGAGTAGACAACTGGCAGGAGAAGACTAAGACAGAGAGGAGTAGACAACTGGCAGGAGAAGACTAAGAACAAAGAAGAGTGGACAATTGGCAGAAGAAGACTAAGAACAGAGAGGAGTAGACAACTGGCAGGAGAAGACTAAGACAGAGAGGAGTAGACAACTGGTAGGAGAAGACTAAGACAGAGAGGAGTAGACAATTGGCAGGAGAAGACTAAGAACAGAGAGGAGTGGACAATTGGCAGGAGAAGACTAAGAACAGAGAGGAGTAGACAACTGGCAGAAGAAGACTAAGACAGAGAGGAGTAGACAACTGGCAGAAGAAGACTAAGAACAGAGAGGAGTAGACAACTGGTAGGAGAAGACTAAGAACAGAGAAGAGTAGACAACTGGTAGGAGAAGACTAAGAACAGAGAGGAGTAGACAATTGGCAGAAGAAGACTAAGAACAGAGAGGAGTAGACAACTGGCAGGAGAAGACTAAGAACAGAGAGGAGTAGACAACTGGCAGGAGAAGACTAAGACAGAGAGGAGTGGACAATTGGCAGGAGAAGACTAAGAACAGAGAGGAGTAGACAACTGGTAGGAGAAGACTAAGAACAGAGAGGAGTGGACAATTGGCAGGAGAAGACTAAGAACAGAGAGGAGTAGACAACTGGTAGGAGAAGACTAAGAACAGAGAGGAGTGGACAACTGGCAGGAGAAGACTAAGAACAGAGAGGAGTAGACAACTGGTAGGAGAAGACTAAGAACAGAGAAGAGTAGACAATTGACAGGAGAAGACTAAGAACAGAGAGGAGTGGACAATTGGCAGAGAAGACTAAGACAGAGAGGAGTGGACAATTGGCAGGAGAAGACTAAGAACAGAGAGGAGTGACAATTGGCAGGAGAAGACTAAGAACAGAGAGGAGTGGACAATTGGCAGGAGAAGACTAAGAACAGAGAGTGGACAATTGGCAGGAGAGACTAAGAACAGAGAGGAGTGGACAATTGGCAAAAGAAGACTAAGAACAGAGAGTGGACAATTGGCAGGAGAGACTAAGAACAGAGAAGAGTGGACAATTGGCAAAAGAAGACTAAGAACAGAGAGGAGTGACAATTGGCAGGAGAAGACTAAGAACAGAGAGGAGTAGACAATTGGCAGGAGAGACTAAGAACAGAGAAGAGTGGACAATTGGCAGGAGAAGACTAAGAACAAAGAAGAGTGGACAATTGGCAGGAGAAGACTAAGAACAGAGAGGATGGACAATTGGCAGGAGAAGACTAAGAACGAGAGGAGTAGACAATTGGCAGAAGAAGACTAAGAACAGAGAGGAGTGGACAATTGGCAGGAGAAGACTAAGAACAGAGAGGAGTAGACAATTGGCAGGAGAAGACTAAGAACAGAGAAGAGTGGACAATTGGTAGGAGAAGACTAAGAACAAAGAAGAGTGGACAATTGGCAGGAGAAGACTAAGAACAGAGAGGAGTGGACAATTGGCAGGAGAAGACTAAGAACAGAGAGGAGTGGACAATTGGCAGGAGAAGACTAAGAACAGAGAAGAGTGGACAATTGGCAGGAGAAGACTAAGAACAGAGAGGAGTGGACAATTGGCAGGAGAAGACTAAGAACAGAGAGGAGTGGACAATTGGCAGGAGAAGACTAAGAACAGAGAGGAGTGGACAATTGGCAGGAGAAGACTAAGAACAGAGAAGAGTGGACAATTGGCAAAAGAAGACTAAGAACAGAGAGGAGTGGACAATTGGCAGGAGAAGACTAAGAACAGAGAGGAGTAGACAATTGGCAGGAGAAGACTAAGAACAGAGAAGAGTGGACAATTGGCAGGAGAAGACTAAGAACAAAGAAGAGTGGACAATTGGCAGGAGAAGACTAAGAACAGAGAGGAGTGGACAATTGGCAGGAGAAGACTAAGAACAGAGAAGAGTGGACAATTGGCAGGAGAAGACTAAGAACAGAGAGGAAGGGAGACAACTGGCAGGAGAAGACTAAGAACAGAGAGGAAGGGAGACAAGTCTTGTCTGCAGCAGTGAGCCGCAATGACTCGGAAAGGCTGAATGGATGAATGAATAAATGAATCAATGAAAATTACAATATTCTGATACATTGCGTTCTGGAACTTGACACTAGACACATCACTTCTGTCACATGACCTCATATAATCGCAGTTTAAATGACCTGCGTTGGAATTCCGTTGAAGTGTCGATAGGTCGTTGTAATATGGGAATTCTCCAGAGAGTTACCTAAAAATTACTTTAGAAATTTTTCATAGTTTTAAGGAACAGAAAATGCACTCAAAACTCCAGGGTTATGTATTTGAGAGCATACAAAATGAGTCATTTAATTTTTTTTTTTCTGAAAGAGAATAAGCAGTGATGGATTTGATGGAGATAGCGTTGTGATGAAGACAAAGAACCTTCATGAATAAATTCATAAACTACCGAGCTTTAAAGGACTGGGCATAAATACTTCTCCGTCTTCTTCTGTCCTTGTTATTTCAAATCAGGATTTTTTTTCTTGTGCCACTTGGTCAGACGGTTTACGTATTTTATCTTCTGTCTGAAATTCCTTCTTTTCTTTTCTTTTCTTTCTTTCTTTCTTTCCTTCTTTCTTTCCTTATGGACTGAATTTTCTGACTATAAGATTTCATGAGCTTTGTCGTTATGATCAACATCCACAGTTCTTCTTCTTCTTGTACTACATCCATGTAACTGCGAGATGGTGCATTTTGCAGCCAATGTGGTGAATATGTTGAAGCACAACTTCATGTCGGAGTGGGAGGGGGTTACGGGTGCTATTTTTGTCCATTCCCAGAGTGGAGGTAAAAAAGAGGAGGAAGTGATATACTTCTTTAGTGGGCTCATCCACCATGGGGGCTGTGGTGATCCCTGCCATAATAGCTAGACTAGGCCTGCTATTGAGGGGTACTAACAGAGAGGTGGGACAGGGTCTTGGTCGGCTATGAGTCACTAACCTTGACACTAGCATGTCTCCTATGAGTCGCTGACCATGATGCTAACATATCACCTATGAGTCGCTAACCCTGATGCTAACATATCACCTATGAGTCGCTAACCCTGATGCTAACATATCAGCTATGAGTCGCTAACCCTGATGCTAACATATCACCTATGAGTCGCTAACCCCGATGCTAATATACTACCTATGAGTCTCTAACCTTGATGCTACGCGTAATATGTCAGCTGTGAGTCGCTAACCCTGATGATAGTATATCAGATATGGGCCGCTGACTGCCATAACGGATAAAGTCTTTAAACCTATTTTGACCCTTAGGCTAAACTTAGTAAGACCCCCCCCCCCTACCCCCACCCCCGGCCGCTCCTGCCCTCTTCCGATCTTTACTAATCATCTCTTAATGTACAGTTCCCACAGCAGTCATCTACTTCTTCACCTGGGGCCCTTTGTTCTTCCATCTCCACGCTTAAGCCTGTTCAGCCGAACAGACAATCCACTACTGAATATGACGAACTTCTTTGAAGAGATGTAATACATTCATTTACCACTTTTCATCTTTGACTGCTTGTCTTTCCTAATTTGGAAAACTACAGAACCCTCTAGCATCTGGAGGTCTCTGATAGCTCTGTCTACTCATTCCTCAAGCCATGCTTGAAATCAGCGCCAGCTCCTGATCTAATTGTGACTATTCTCCATGTAACTGTGACTATTCTCCATGTAACTGTGGCTATTATCCATGTAACTGCGACTATTCTCCATGTAACTGCGACTATTCTCCATGTAACTGCGGCTATTCTCCATGTAACTGCGGCTATTCTCCATGTAACTGCGGCTATTCTCCATGTAACTGCGGCTATTCTCCATGTAACTGCGACTATTCTCCATGTAACTGCGGCTATTCTCCATGTAACTGTGGCTAACTGCACAGAAGCCACGTGATAATCAAAGCAACATGAAGAAAACAAAAAGACGTAAAGAACTACATGCCCGTTTCTAAACTTTTTTTTTTTAGGCCGCTGGCTCAAAATTCTAGTCTCATCAATGGAGAATCGACTAAAAAATATCTAATCGACATGCTCCTGACAAACTTGTAGCCGGAACAGAACCCGAGATATGAAGGGAAATCCCGGATAAAGTAACAGCTTCCAGCAATGCGCTTTTCAAATTAATTCCCCCCTCCCCTTCCCAATTAAGTATCATAGGAATTCCTTCCAAAGTCCCGCCAAAGAAATATTTTTCCATTCTGAGCCATTCAATGGATTTCCCATTCTGTGACATCAAATGAATATTTCATTGTGACACGTGGCCAGGGCAGTGAATCTCCACCCCTCTGCAGCGTCCAGGAAATGAACTTCGTAGTTCATCACTTCGCCAATGGAAGAAAATAAATGCAAATAAAGTAGAAGATGATTGCTACAATCTTCTCATAAAGGCGTAGTAAAAAGATAATGTCTTCCATCAGTATTCAGTGTTAGATTCTCGGTAACTCAGCGAGCGAGATGCTATCATCATCGCTCCACCGCCTGTGAAAGTGAATATCGCAAAGAATGTTCATCATTGGTCCTTCGTATCAGTCCTTGATGATGAGTCACCCAGTGAGGACGCCATTTTAGGACCTACAATAGTCCACATGCGAAACCAGTCAGAGTCGCTCTCGGCACGAACTCCGTAGCTAAGGCGCCAAGCCGAAGCAGGACACAGAAAGACCATCAGAGTTCACCACTGACTGTATAGGCATAACCAAGAATCATCGATGTTGTCTATGCGAGGTTCACAGCTCACAGTGGTGCCATAGCACTAAAACTCAGTAACTCACCACACAGAACCTACCTCCATCGTGAAAGCAATGGCGACGACACTGTTGCACATTCGACACGTTTATGCACTTCTGTTCGCACCACGCTCAGGCAAACAGCGAAGAGCCACAGCATCGTGCCAGCACTTTCAACCGGCAGCGCAAACATACAGGTCAATATCAAATATAACAATCGGACTGTTGCTCGTGAGAGCTTGTAACGGTCAAATGCGACCTACCGCCACTGCAGAACAGGACGTCCGTCTTCCACCAACAACACAGGAGATCCTGTACAGTACTAGAACCAATAAAGCTGTACCAAAGTTGCGTATTATCCACTCCATGAACCAGAATGCTGGAGAACAACTGAAAAGGAAATGGGCAAATCATCCTCATTCCACACAACCTGCCTCTGAAAGATTTTGAATATTTAACGGCCAGATCTGATCAGTGCTATGCATGTAAGCGTAGGCAGTCATCTCTCTCCACCTCGCTCGGTCTTCCGTGTCTCTAATCAGTTCAGTTGTTGTTTTCTCACCAAACCATGCTGTCAGGACATCCAGGTACTTCTGTCTGCTCTGCCCTCTCTTTCTTTTGCCATTTAGCTTTCCAGTCATGACCGGTTTTTCGAGACATTTAATGGCCATAAAGAATAAATGCTAGAGACGTGTGTACCCAAATGTGACCTAGAAGATATGCACGCCATAACAGTTTTAAAAACACGCTGGAATTGGATTGGTATGAGCTTTGTAGAGATGCCAACAACATCGCTAAAACAGCTTAGACTATAGAAGCAGAGTTGAGTAGCATATAGCACAAAGGGGCACAATGCAAAGGCTAGTCGCAGACTGTGGGAGGCGTAGAGGATATGTTGCTGGCCTGCAAGACGCCACAGAGCGTACTGGGCAGTGATTGCTTAGTCGATCGACGACTTAGGACATGGATGGATGAACAACAGCGCAACAAGAAGATAACGGAGACCATGTTTAATAATCATGCAGATGACGGCAAAGAAGAAACGACGAGGAACTGAAAAGCGTTAATGATGATTTGCATGACAGAAAATTAGCAAATGAAATTTGATAAAAAGTAGCCGGGGGGGGGGGGGGGGCGCGGGGGAGGTAAAAAGCGAACTCAGGACAAAGAAAATAAAGAGAAAAAAAACGAAAAGATATGGAACAAAATAGGAACTTTTGAAGAGACGTCACCAATTTTTCACAATAAATATGGGAAAGATACTAGATATACAATGGTGCCTGGTTAGGTGAGTAGTTAGGTGAGTGGTTAGGTGAGTGGTTAGGTGAGTGGTTAGGTTTACAAATCCGGCGGTACCCGGTTCAGATCCCAGCGGTGGGGATTTTTTTTTCTTGGTACCACCTCACCAAAAAGCCCCCCCCCCCCCACCCCACCCCACCCCGGGCCTTCCAAGCCTCTAAAAAAATGGTTACCAGAGAAATCTGGGATGGTAAATGTGACCAGGCGTGCTACTGACCCTGTCACAGTTTCATGTGCCGATGATCTTGCAAAGACGGGACTAACACCGTAACCCCAATATGCCTTATTGGCGTGGAAAGGGAGATTGTACCTTCTACCTTATCAGATATACCTACAGTAAAGCTCGGGCAAAATAAAACAAAGCTGATTTATCTGTCTAAAAATCGGGAATTTTTTTTTGTCCAGTCCTCAAGCTTCTCGTAGCGTAAACCGAAAAAAAAAACAAAAACCCCGCTAATTACCGTTTCAAAGATCCTTTCGCAATTCCTGACTGCCCTTTCTCGAATCGCTTTTAAGATATTCATTTCGCTTTCTTCGTTAGTTTGACGCTCTCATTATCAAACCAAGTCTTGTCTTGCCAGATTTTTTTGAAAGTTAAAAATTTCATCCATCAAATACCGATTGGCTTTATAATATTTTTTGCGTGTACGATTGGGCGCATGTAGTAAAGTTTCAAAATAATTGGTCTTGCTGTGCCAGAAGGTAGAAACGAAAGAAAACAGAAATTTGAGTGAAAGAGTGCTATAATTTGTGTAAAGCAGAAATGTTTACCGGTATAGTTATCTCCCGGTTTACGGCCACCCGATCTACGGTCGGTCAAGATCCCAAACGAAAAAAAAAACGGGCAAATAGCCGAACTCGGCCGCTGTTGGTCGCTGTTGGGCCGTACGTATCGCGTTTATCGACTGCAGTGGTGCTGCTAGCAGTGCTATACTTTACACGTCTAAGTTACAATAAACTACGGACGTGAGTGTGTGTATGTATGCACTTTGTGTGCCACTGAGCAGTTATTACGGTACGATTCTTTGTTTATTGCGTTGCGATTCATAGTTTTAAAATTAATTTCCACACATTTACGGTGCTAAACTGAATTTTGTTAGTATTTTAAAGTGATGGTAGACATGTATTCGTCGTGTAACATTTTATAGTAGCGAACTTTACTCAGTGTCTGACCTCCTCCCTGTGCCAGTCTATGTTCCCTCTAAGCGGCGCTGCAGCACAAGCAGAATAATCTGTGCGAGATGCGCATGAAACTTTATACACCGCCTCAAAATATAAAATTGCTACTTTTATTTTTCGATTTCATGATGTTACTCTGAGCTATTGTAGCACAGAAAAAAAATGAACACGAGATTTGAACTCAAGACCTTTAGCTCGGTAGAAGAAGCTCGCAAGCAAAGAGCAACTAAGATCTCATATTTTTCTTTATCACAGCACCTGATCACGTTCTAGAGGCTACAGAAAACTGAAATCCTTGACTCGGTATTATCCAGCAAAGATGAGAAACATACGGAAAACTGAAAATAAAAGAGAAGAAAATGAAAGATAAACCTGGCCTCTGTCTTCATTACGAATAGAGACATTCCTAGCTTATTCCGCACTTTCACTAAAACGATAGAAGGAAAAAAAAGCAAAACTGAGAAGGAACGACAAAAGAAACAAAGATACGAGAGCGTAAAAATGTAGAACAAGCATTAACAAACAAGTGAAGCCTTTCATGTGACAAGCCACAGATACCTAGGGCATATATTAAACAAGGACGAGAGATGTGAGGGGAGATAACAAAAATAAATATGAATGTCAAAACATACATTCAGTAGCAAGAAGTCAATGTTATTATCCAGGAGTCTGTCCACAAAAACAAAAATAAGATTTACACAATGCTATATCTGTTCTATCTTGTTGGCAGAGATGCAGATGAAGCCATTGACAGCAATTATTGAGGAAAGTCGCTGGCGATGGTTGGGACATGTGCTCCGAATGACTGATAACTCACTACCAAAAACAGCACTAAGATGGACACCACAGGGGAACAGAAGTAAGGGTAGACCAAAAGAGACATGGAGAAGAACAACAGAAAGGATGTTGAGCAATAGAGGATTCACCTGGGCAAAAGCAGAAAAAAAGGCAAAGGACAGGCGTTTGTGGAAAATCCTTGCGGAAGCCCCATGTGCCCTGGGCACTTAAGGTTCAGAGACAGAAAGAGATATCTATTCTGCACTACTGTACAGAGCAGAATCAGAAACTATAAATATAAACTGGATAGAAGGATAAATACAGTAGAAATATGAATCTACAGAGAAAGTAAGTCATATAACACGGAAAACGAATAGAACAAATGTACACGTATTGATGCAACTACAAGTGCAACGCAAACTTCTCAAAGAAACGAAATCAAGAAAACAAAATACTTGGGCCATATCAGAAGACACATTTTCATTGTGACCATTCGATCATAGCAAGGCTGAGCCCGCGATTTTAAGCAACGAGAACCATTAATGACCATCCCAGACTTGGTCAACCTCGTGTAACTAAAGACGGAAGGAAAAAGAGCGAGAGGTAGGCAGAGATGTAGATGGGGAGATAACACACGAAACTGGACAGGATACAGCCTGAATGAGAGTGTATCATCAAGGCGAGGGAGAGAGAGGAAACTGGACAGGATACAGCCTGAATGAGAGTGTATCATCAAGGCGAGGGAGAGAGAGGAAACTGGACAGGATACAGCCTGAATGAGAGTGTATCATCAAGGCGAGGGAGAGAGAGGAAACTGGACAGGATACAGCCTGAATGAGAGTGTATCATCAAGGCGAGGGAGAGAGGAAACTGGACAGGATACAGCCTGAATGAGAGTGTATCATCAAGGCGAGGGAGAGAGAGGAAACTGGACAGGATACAGCCTGAATGAGTGTGTCATCAAGGCGAGGGAGAGAGAGGAAACTGGACAGGATACAGCCTGAATGAGTGTATCATCAAGGCGAGGGAGAGAGAGGAAACTGGAGATTCATTACCGCCAACCTTCCAACTGAAGAAGGCAGATGATGATGATGATGATGATGATGAAGCATTCAAATACTTTTGAGAAAATCGATGCTGAAATTGAGAACAGAATCAATAAAGCAAATAAGGTCACTGGACAAATGGCACCTTTACCGAAAACAAACAGATCACAACTAGAACACATAAGGCACTCTAACACACAATATTCCCCCCCCCCCTTTCCAGCTCTGTGCTACCAATGTCAGACAAACACAGTAAACGTCAAACATGGACACTAACAGCTACAAACCAAAAGAAAAATCATCAAGACAGAAATGAGATGTTTAAAAAGAATACTAAATGTAACATGGAGATACCAAATCAGAACGACGCCATCGGGGCAAAGGCTGGAGTAACACCAGTACTACAGTACATCCAGAAACAAGTCAGATGCTTTGAACACTATACATCCCTACCACCAGACACTATACCACGGAAAGCATTTGACGCTAAGTTTTGTAGGCAATAATAAGAGAGACCGCTCATGAAAGAGATGGAGGAAGGAAAGTACAAAAACCTTAAATACCCCATTAATGGACTCAGATCTACGAGTCCTATCAAGGCATTTATTTATCCCATCAACACTGAAAGGTACATGAGGAAGGAGGCAAGACAAGACAGGAACAAATGCATTTTTCATTCAATGTCTTTATCAAGGAAGATGAAACTATTGAAGCAACAATTAAACACACAAAAAACTATACTCTTGAGTAGCTGGTAGAGACCCTCTCAGAGCCTCCAAATCAAGAGAACATGTGCCGACCAGGAGAAAGTAAGTGCACTTCAGAGAATTTCCAGTACCAAGATGTAACGACCTTTCATTCAGCGTCTGTCCTGGATGCAAATCGGTGGTACAGTTCATCGACCACACACAGAATTAAATCTTTTAAAATTCGCCCTCCAGGTGGTTAAACACTCAGAGAAAGAGGAACCGCTGCTTGTGTGCACAGCTCCAGCTACAGGACCAAACAAGAACCACATCTTCCGAGGGTCATACCGAAAGTCGTGTTTTAAAGTTTTAAAAAATATTTGCTCACGACTTTCGGTATGACCCTCGTAACTCATTCACTCATGAATTAACTCCTATGCTCTGCCGGAATAAACTTTGATGAGAGATTTTACTAAAAAGAAACTGGAAGGTTGCCATCTATAAGATTTCTGTTGTCTTTTTTTAAAATAATTTTTTAAAAAATGGGTTGAGTTAGAAATGTTCTACTTTTAATGTTATTTAGACTTTGCTTAAAAATCGCATTGAGAATTGCTTGGCGTAGACGCTCAAAATCTACCAACCCGGCCAGTGTTGTCTTGGAGTAAAAAGAGTTAAGACATAAAACGAATGCACATACAGACTCTTCCTTGCAAAGAACAAAGCGTTGGTTGCTATTACCCTGTTGGACAAATGCTACTCTAATATTCGTGGACTCAGCCACGAGAGAAGCCGAACACCTCAAAGATACCCATACACACGTTTAACACACACACCTGCTTCTGAACCTGTTTTCCAACATGGAAATGTCATCACATTTAACATTCCCTACATGGGAAAAAAAAGAGCAAGAAACTGTTGTAAATAGAAATAAGAAGATGTATACGGTTTCTATGCAAAAAATCTATAAGAACATCCCTTATGTCGTTCAAGAACAAGCTTCGCCGATTTCCCATAGACAGTTAGGACGAACTTTATTTGGCACGATAGCATACTTCAGACAGAACATTCTCGTTTTAGCCAGGTACAGCATCTGTACCGCGCTGGAAACGCAGAATAGACTTCCAGTTTTTTTGTTTGAAGAAGTTCCCCTTCTCAGTTCTACCAGAGGACGCGCTACTGATAAGGCTGGCGCTATGATTCAGCCGACAGAAAGAAGTACATTCGTGGGGAAATCTGTAAGTAAACGTAATACGGAGAAAGAAATGAAGCGATGAGACATTCACTGACAAATCTATATGAGAAGAAACGAAGAGTAAGAAATCCATTGACAAATCTGCATGGGAAGAAATGAAACAGTGAGAAATTCACACTGAAAAATAGATGTGTTACATGTGAAGAAAATAAACAGTAAGAAATTCACGGAAAATATTCATGGAAAGAAACTAAGCAGTAAGAAATTCACCCACAAATCTACTTAGAAAGAGACGAAGCAGTAAGAAATTCACTGACAAATCTACGTGGGATGAAACTAAGCAGTAAGAAATTCACTGACAAATCTACATGAGATGAAACTAAGCAGTAAGAAATTCACTGACAAATCTACGTGGGATGAAACTAAGCAGTAAGAAATTCACCAACAAATCTACATGAGATGAAACTAAGCAGTAAGAAATTCACCGACAAATCTACATGAGATGAAACTAAGCAGTAAGAAATTCACCAACAAATCTACATGAGATGAAACTAAGCAGTAAGAAATTCACCGACAAATCTACATGAGATGAAACTAAGCAGTAAGAAATTCACCAACAAATCTACATGGGAAGAAACCAAGCAGTAAGAAATTCACCGACAAATCTACCTGAGTACGACGAGCACCGCTGCAGTAACAACCGCAGCTGCGAAATGCTCGTAAAGACAAATACCGAAGGAAGCAAGAGATTACCTCTGCCATCTACCCTCCTCCGAGAATTGGAATGGAAATGAGCACATAACTCTCTCACATTCTCTTTCATCCAGCATGGTTTGTAGTAATTTGTAACACGTATTTTATGTCCTACAATCTACATAGAGGAAGTATTTATGTTTATGCTATGCTTTTGTTCTGGATGCGGGGACGATAGCAAAGAAAATAACACAAAATGAACTAAGACACAAAAAAAGCGAGGACGAAAAGAATTGAAAACAATAAAGAATTTGAAACAAACAAAAAAAAACCGAGGAGAAAGAGAACTGAGGATAAACATAATTTGAAGACAAAAAGAATTGAGGATAAAAAGAACTGAGGATAAACATAATTTGAAGACAAAAAAGAATTGAGGATAAAAATAATCTATATCATGGCTTTGTAAGTAATGATTTTAGTTGTTGTTATTATTATTAAGGAATATGATTATGAAAATATACTGTAAACAAAATAGTAACATCGAATAGTGACAGAGAAAAGTAGGTAGAAAAGGAAGGGAAAGGTATAAAACTTCCATGACACTAGAACAAGACGCGAACAAAAGTAAACAGTGGAAACAGTGAATAGAAAAAGACGAGACTCAGTGACGCTGAGATAGAGGTAATACAAAGGAAGGACGCCAGAAAGTAGGATGGTCCAGCGATAACAGAGCGGTCATTGGACGTTGACACGTAAAAAACATAGAAAAGACAAAGAGAAAAGGCAGACACAATGAAAAGCTAGGACATAATAAAACCTCCGACATGAAAGAGGAAGATAATGACTTAGGTAAATAACAACTGTATAGACGAAATTGACATAAAATATCACGCATGACACCTGCTATGTGACACGCATTAGGACGCTGTTAGGACGCTATTGCACACGGTTTTTAAAAAAAGGGAGTGACCAACTCGACCAGCTGACCAATTAAATATTTAGAGGCGTGGCTTATTGGACAACTGACTTACGAGAGATAAGTCACGGGGCAGTTTGAATGACGGACAATCAGAACGCTCATGGGGGAACCAGTGGGCATCTAAAGGGTGGAGCCAAAATACTTATTGGTTAATCCGTCAAGCTGGACTTAAAGATAAAAAGGCAAGCGGAGAGACAGGAGAGGACCAAGAAGTACGGAAGTAGAAGAGAGAGGAGACAGAGGAGGGGAGCCCGAAGACGGATAAACAAGGATGATCATTGAATAGAGACCGGGCCAGACGTCAATGGAAGGAGCACGAGAATGAAGGACCCCCCCAAGAAGAGGAAGTTCAGAGGCTAGCGGACACGTGAGGGGGATGGTTAGAAGTAGACAGAGAAGAGCAGCAGAAGAAGTAGAGAACACACACCAGAGAGACACGGAGGCGACAGAAACACAGAAGAAGAAGAAAGAGAACAAGACGTTATAGAATCAGAAGTAGTGTTAGGTTCTAAGGACTGTTATTGCCGGAGGTGGGGTGGAGGATACGCTCTCCACTTCTACGGCGTTTGTCTCAAATAGCTTCTGACAGTCAAGTCCAGCTCCTGGTCGTCTCGTGGCAGAACTGTTTAAACTGACAGGAGAAGGGGCGAAGGCGAATATCTGGCGCCTAAAACCAGATGTTTCGGGTAGATGAGAGTCATGTTGGTAGCTCATCTTCGCTGTTGGCGAGACTATTCAGCTGCCGTGCGTGAAGTGGGGCTCCTTCCGGCCAGTGAAGAAAATGCAAATGGGATTACCGTGCGGCACCACTGTGGAAAAGGTGAAATAAAGGAATAAACGAAGTAAACAGTAGTCAAATCACGGCACCTCTGGTCTGGGGGTCGGCCTAAGTGCACTCTCTCTCTCTCTCTCTCTCTCTCTCTCTCTGAACTGTAAGTGTCCAAGGCACATGGGGCTTCCGCAATATGAATGCCTGTCATTTGCCTTTTTTTCTGCTCTTGCCCAGGTAAGCCCTCTGTTGCTCAACATCCTTTCTGTTGTCCTTCTCCATGTCTCTTTTGGTCTACCCTTACTTCTGTTCCCCTGTGGTGTCCATCTTAGTGCTATTTTTGGTAGTGAGTTGTCAGTCATTCGAAGCACATGACCCAACCATCGCCAGCGTTTTTCCTCAATAATTGCTGCCAATGGCTTCATCTGCATTTCTGCCAGCAAAATGTTATTTCTTATGGTGTTTGGCCAAAATATTTTTCTAATTCTCCCTAAACATTTAGTCTGGAAAGAATTCAACTTGTTTTCTATTGTTTTGGTGATTTTCCCGCATTCACTTCCATAGAGTAGTACACTTAGAACATTACTCTTAAATATCCTGATTTTCGTATTTATGCTTAATTTTTTTTAGATTTCCATATAGTCTGCAGCACTCATATCGGGCGAAATGCCTGAAAGACACTGCTGGCGAGATTCTTCGGATGCCGCGTGTGGAGTGAAGCTCCTCCTGGCCAAGGAAGAAAATGCGGAAAAGCAATCAGGGTTGCTGTGTGGCGCCGATGTGAAAAGGTGATGGAAAGGATAAAGTGAAGCTTAATCAGTATGTCCAGTAGTATCGCGATGCGAGCTACTCATACCACGGCGCCTCTGATCTAGAGGTCGGCCACGTCCGAAATACACCCATACTGGTGAAATATGCCTAAACCAGCACACACCAGGGGTGAAACTCGATGGCTAGGCATGTCATGGTACTTCTGTTCTAGAGGTCGGTCACTTTCGATATACACCCATACTGGTGAAATATGCCTAAACCAGCTTACACCAGGGGTGAAACTTGATGGCTACGCATGTCATGGTACCTCTGCTCTAAAGGTCGATCACGTCTTAAACACGCCCATACTGGGATAATAAACCGGTTCAACCCAGGGGTGGAAGTCGCTTGTGGCGAGGATTCGACCTTCTGGACAAAAACTCCGTCCTGGTCACAACTAGGAAGGGCAGCGGCCACGACCACAAAATGCTGAAGTCGGAGACACTGGACCAAGGCAGTCTAGATAGGCAACCACCTCTCACCCGGCGAAGGTGATACGTATCCTAATCACACTGAGGTTTTCCGGTGAGAAAGTCCAACCCTGGACTGGATGGGCAACCACTTCTCACCCGGCGATGATACACGGGTATCTCAAAATACGTCGAGGTTTTCCGGTGAGAAAGTCCAACTCTAGCCTTGATGGGCTACCACCTCTCACCCAGCAGGGATATACTGATATCCAAACACTCCGAGGTTTTCCGGTGAGAAAGTCCAACTCTAGACTAAACTGGTGCAACGAAAACCACGGTGTCACGCAATCCCGTTTCTGAGACCCACCAAGAATACAAGCTCAAGCCCTGCGATACTCTGAACTCCTGTGATCCTCTCGGGGATCTCGTGTGGTCCTTTCGGGGACCACGGGACCTATTGAGGACCACGGGAGTAAATTCAGTAGGATCACGGGGCTGTCTTGGTGGTAGAAGCGAACGAAGAAGAAGTAATGTTAGACTGAAGTTGTGATTCAAGTGATTAAGAAGATTTGATACTGTTGGAGCTTCGAGTAAAGTGATTTTAGACGAGAAACTAGCTGACGGCGTGTTACAGATCTGATATAATACTGAGTTAGGAAATGTTCTCGTATGAAGTATAGAATATTGTGAAGTTGAGAACAGTGAGAAATGCTGCATGCAGAATATGATAAATTTTGATATTGTGAACAAATGATTATCTGCTTCAACGACGAAACTAACGAAGATTATGTCATATTACATCTTAGTACAAGTGATGTTACCAACTGTTGAATCTGATAACTTAAATGGTCAGAATTAAATAATGCAGTGAACATTTTCATCGCATTTGATTTAGTGAAGTGGTAATGGGTGTTAGTCCTCGATGTAAAAAGAACAAAGAACTTCGACTTCAATCTTCATCAATAATATGATAGTGAACATCTATACAATATTATAAATCGAGGCAAAAAGAATTCAGGACAAAAAGAACTAAGAGCGAAAAGAACTTGGACAAAAAGAACTGAGGATAAATAAAATTGAAGAAAGCACAGAAGATAAATAGAATTGAAGACATAAAGAACTGAGGATAAATAGAATTGAAGAAAGAACTGAGAATAAATAGAATTGAAGACATAAAAAACTGAGGATAAATAGAATTGAAGACATAAAGAACTGAGGATAAATAGAATTGAAGACATAAAGAACTGAGGATAAATATAAATGAAGAGGAAATGAACTAAGAGCAAAATTCGAATTAAACCTTGGGACAAAACAAAAAATTGAAGAAAAAAAAAAGAATAAAAAAGGGAGAACTGAAGACAAAAAGAACTGGAGACAAAAAAACTGAGGTAGAAAAGAGCAAAACACATTCATTCATTTGCATGTCCCTTGCGAAACTTTGCCTCCCTAACAGCTCTCCTGTAGGCCTCTCGGTTGTGAGAAAGATGGCCTGCTGCTGATGCATCCATTTGCAGATCATCAACTATATCTTGCAGCCATCTTCGCCTTGGTCTTCATCTCTTTCTTTTTCCCATTATGCACCTTTCCAAGACGGTTTTCTCTAGATTATCATGACGTTTAATGTGTCTAAAATATTTAAGTTTTCTCTCTTTAATCCTCTTTGCTAGCCAGCCTTCTTCAATATTAAGTTCTTGTAATATGGATATATTTGTTCGTTTATTGTGTTCATAACATTTGAAGAACTCTTCTGTAGCATTTACATTCAAAGGAATGTAAATTTCTGTTTCTCAGCTGTTTTGTTAAGTGTCCAGGTCTCACAGGCATATGTTGCGATGGGAAAGATGCATGCCCTTACAAATCTTATTTTTGTGGTTCTGTTTGTTCCTCTCCACAGATTCTTTAGTTGTTTTACTTTCTGAAGAGCGATAGATGTCCTCCTTTTAATTTCCCCCATTGTATCTCCATTATTAGTTAGTATTGATCCAAGATATTCAAATCTCTCCACTTCTTCCAGTTTTTCCTCATTGATGCATATATTAGCTGACTTGTGTGTTTTGTCAATTGTCATGAGTTTAGTTTTCTTCGCATTAAAATATATATTTTGCTCTTCGCTGTTCTTACGGACTGACATAATTAGTTTTTCCATTCCTTTTTGTGTTGTGGACAGTAATACTGTGTCATCAGCATATCTAATCTCTGGTATTTCATAACCTCCAATTATTATGGCATCGTCTTATTCTTTGTCTACATCGTCCCTAACATTCCTCATTATATTTTCAGTATACAAGTTAAATAAGTAAGGTGACAATATGCACCCCTGACAGACCCCTTGTTTTATGTCAAACCAAGTTGTTATACCATCATTTATTCTAACTGCTGCTTGTTGGTCTAGATACAGCAGTGATGTTAATTATATCACGTGTTGGAAATCCCATTTTTTTCCCCATTATTTCCAATAGTTTCTGGTGTTGTACACAATCAAATGAACAGAATACAATAAACTGAAAATTAAAACAATTGAGAACGAAAACAACTAAAGACAAGAAGAATTTAGGTAAAAAAGTAATGCAGACTGAAAGAACTGAATAAAGAAAAAAAGGAGTGAGGACAGAAATCTGATATAAAATAAATCTGAGGGAAAAAAGAACTACGAACAAAAAAAAAAAAGGAAATTAAAGAAATTAAATATAAAAGAAGTGAGGACAAAAAAAGGAACTCAAAATAAAAGAAAGACTGTAAATAAAAAGGAACTGTAAAAATAAAGAAAGTAATGTATGATTAGAAAAAAAGTATAAAAGAACAATAGGAAAAAAGAACTATAGTTAAGTACAGAAGAAATATCTTCAGAAAGAAAGAACTATAGAAAAGTCCTGGAGAAATATCTTAAGAAAGAAAGAATTATAGAAAAGTGCAGAAGAAATGTCTTCAGAAAAAAAACGTTAAAAGAAAAAGGGGGGGGGGGATGAAAAAAGAAGAAGAAGGAAAGAACTGTACAATGAAAGAAAGAAAATCTATATATAGAAAGAAAGAATAAAAACTGCACAGAGAAACAAATAAAATTAAAGACAGAAAGAAAGAAAGACTGCACAAGAAAGGAGAAGAGGGAAGGAATAAATAGCACAGAGAAAGAAAGAAGAAATTCATCATCATCATCATCATCATCATCATGATGTGCCGTGCCGACTGGCGTTGGCTATTATGCTTCTCCAGAGTACCCTATCCTTCATGCAGGCCATCAGTTCAGTTGGTGATCTCCTCTCACACCATCCCGTCAGACTGTCCAGTATCATTTCTCTTGGTCTTCCTCTTGATCTTCTTCCTTCTATTTTTCCTGTTGTTATAATATTTTCAGTGCCCCCTCTTCTCATTGCATGTCCTATGAAAGTACATTGTCTCTCTCTTATCTTTTTGACAAGGTTTTTTGTCTCTCCAGCTCTTCTCATACATTCTTCATTAGTTATTTTTGCTGTCCAGGGGATTCGCAACATTCTTCTAATAAACCACATTTCTGCTGCTTCCAATGATTTTTGTGCAGACTTGCCTATTGTCCATGATTCACTTCCATATAACAAGATAGATTCAATATAGCATTTTAGGACTCGTTTTCTAACATTCATTGATAAAGATGTGTTAGCTAATATGTTTCTCATTCTCTTAAATGCAGTCTTTGCTTGGCCTATTCTGTTCCTAATTTCTGTTCTGCATGTCCCATCTGAAGTTATTACTGCTCCAAGGTATTTGAATTTCTGCACCTGCTTTAGAATAGTTCCGTTTAATTTAATACTGCATGTTGGTGGATTATGTTTCTTAGATATAACCATAGTCTCTGTCTTTTTGATGTTCAAAGAAAAGCCTTTCTGTTCACTTTCTTTGGCGACTTTATCCAAGAGATTTTGCAGGTGTTGTTGGTTCTCAGCTATCAGTACTGTGTCGTCAGCATACCGAAGGTTGCTAATATTGTATCCTCCAATTTTTATGGCTGGTTCTGTGATGATTGCTCTTAGAATATTCTCGCTGTACAGAGAAAAAAAAATTAACAAAGAAAAAAAAACTCTACAGAGGAATAATGAAAAAAAAAACCTGTACAAAGAGAGCACAAAAAATAAACAGCATACACTCCACTCCCACGTACACAAACGATAACGACACAAACAAACAAGGTAATGTGAAAGGCTTTCAGAGATAAACACAAAATAAAACTGAAACAAAACAGAAACAAATGGGCACCCGAAGAAATATTACCCAGACTGCAATTTCCATTCCTTACCCGCACTTTAGCCAATTCTAGATGTTTATTTCCGCGTTAAGTTTTCCCGTGTAAACTCCCGAGAATAATTGATAGCAGCGCTAATAACGGATATTGGGATAATATGTATAGCGCTGGCGACACAACACCCAGTGGATATCAATGCTTACCGGCAGTTTTAACTTGTGTAAATCGACAGGTTGTATCGAGTTCCTAAAAGTATTGGTCTACCACGGTGTTATGCTTAATGCCCGCAGGTGATACCTGGTCGATCCGTCAAACCACTTGCACTTAGCGTGGGAAAATGTTGTTAATTATTGATGGAAGTTTGTGGATAAAATGGTTAAAACAAACAGAAAGTGTTGGGAGTTTGTGTGTGGAGTGTTTGTTGCGGCTTGTTTGATTAAGGGCGATGTTATCAATTTTCAGATAAATGGACACCGTCAGACAACACACCAGCGTGTGAATTGATTTCCACGATGTGTGAGACCAGATGCTGTCATTCTTACTTCACACGATGGTGTCAGAAATGATGTCATTAGACCAGTGGATCTCAACTCTTTTTTTGCCTCATGCGGTCTTTTCATACGTCAGAATGTCATTCCACACACCCTACCCTCCCCAGCTGTGTGATTTAACATATGCATATAATATTCCAGCAGTCTAAATCTGTCAGTCTGTGGGCCCAAACTACCCCTCAAAATTAAATCGGTGATTCATTCATTCATTCATTTGCATGCCCTCTGCGGAACTTTACCTCTCTAACAGCTCTCCTGTAGGCCTCTCGGTTGTCAGCAAGATGGCCTGCTGCTGATGCATCCATTTGCAGATCTTCAACGATGTCTTGCAGCCATCTTTGCCTTGCTCTTCCTCTCTTTCTTTTTCCCATTACGTACCCTTCCAAGATGGTCTTCTCTAAATTATCATGACGTTTAATGTGTCAAAAATATTTAAGTTTTGTCTCTTTAATCCTCTTTACTAGCAAGCCTTCTTCAATATTCTTGTAGTATATATATATTTGTTCTTTTTTGTGTCCACGATATTTGGAGAACTCTTCTGTAGCATTTACATTCAAAGGCATTTATGTGTTTCTCAGCTGTTTTGTTAAGTGTCCAGGTCTCACAGGCATATGTTGCGATCAGAAAGATGCATGCCCTTAAAAATACTATTTTTGTAGTTCTGTCTGCTCCTCTCCGCAGATTCTTTATTTGTTTTACTTTCTGAAGAGCGATAGATGTCCTCCTTTTAATTTCCCTCATTGCATCTCCATTATTAGTTAACAGTGATCCAAGATATTCAAAACTCTCCACTTCTTCCAGTTTTCTCTCATTGATGTATATTTCAGCTGCCTTGTTTGTTTTGTCAGTTGTCATCAATTTAGTTTTCTTCGCATTATGATAGAGGTATTGCTCTTCGCTGTTTTTAATGACTGACATAATTAGTTTTTCCATTCCTTTTTGTGTTGTGGACAGTAATACTGTGTCATCAGCATATCTAATCTCTGGTATTTCATAACCTTCAATTGTTATGGCATCGTAATATTCTTTGTCTACATCTTCTCTAACATTCCTCATTATATTTTCAGTATACAAGTTAAATAAGCAAGGCAACAATATGCACCCATGACGGACCCCTTGTTTTATGTCAAACGAAGTTGTTGTTTCACCATTTATTCTTACTGCTGCCTGTTGGTCTAGATATAGCAGTGATGTTAATTGTATCAAATGTGTTGGAAATCGAATTTTTTAAAATAATTTCCAATAGTTTCTGGTGTTATACACAATCAAATGTCTTTTAATAGTCTATAAAAGATACATATCGATTCACATTAAACTCTCTGCATTTCTCTATTATTAAACTTATATTGAATATATGATCTCTTGATCCTCTTCCTTCCCTGAAACCAGATTGGACCATATTGACTTCTTCTTCTGTTTTCTTACGAAGTCTTCTCATTATGATTTTAACAGAATGTTACTGGCATGACTAATCAGGGCAACAGTTCTGTAGTTTGTGCATAATTTCAGGTTACCCGTTTCTGGCAGTGGTATGAATACAGTTGTTTTCCATTCTTTCGGCCAAATACCTGAATGCCATATCTTTTTACATAGTGCATGATAGATTGTTGCACATTCCTTTCCTCCTGCTTTTATACGTTTAGCTGTTATCTCATCACATCCTTGTGATTTACCATTTTTCAGATTCTTTATTGCCCATAAAACTTCTTATGTTGTCGGTTCGGGTTCTTTCTCATCCAATTATATTCACACTGTTGATTTCTGCTTTCACACTCAGTTGTTTCATATATTCCTCTGCAATATTCCTTCCACCTTTCTAGAATCTCCTGTCTCTGCAAAGGAAATAGGTGAGGAGAAGGGGAATTCCGCCCCTCCCCCTCCAGTTCAAAACCCTCACATTAAGACCCATGATTGACCCGCATGTCCACAAGATAACAGCCAACAGCCCAAAGCATGTGCCAAAACGGCCCCCAGACTCCTGAACACATACAGAGACCCCATAGCCCAGGTACGGCCCCCAGATTCCTGAACACATACAGAGACCCCATAGCCCAGGTACGGCCCCCAGATTCCTGAACACATACAGAGACCCCATAGCCCAGGTACGGCCCCCAGACTCCTGAACACATACAGAGACCCCATAGCCCAGGTACAGCCCCCAGATTCCTGAACACATACAGAGACCCCATAGCCTAGGTACAGCCCCTAGATTCCTGAACACATACAGAGACCCCATAGCCTAGGTACAGCCCCTAGATTCCTGAACACAGAGGCCTCAGAGCTCACGTACGGCCCCGAGAGATAAGCCTGGAGGGGAACATAAAGTTCCTACGAAGACCTGGTGCTGACTCATGGTGGCAACTCGACTCCCTGTTTAGAAAGCTGAATATACGAAATTGAACGAAGACGAAGAAGTAGAAGAAGAAGACCCGTGATTGAAGCAATAGCACTCCACAAACTCAATGAAAAACAAAACAAAATGCAAAAAAAAAAAAGTTAAGGATCACCAATACGTGTTACTTTCTATGTTTTCTTTGCTCAACACCAAACAGTTTTAGTTTCTATATTTTTGTTGGTCCACCAATACGTGTTAGTTCCTTTGTTCAGTGGCAGGCTAGAGAATTATGTTGCCAGCGCTGCGCCCCATAGACATGGGCCCTGACAGGAATCTTGCAAGATCATGCAGAAACTATATATCTCCGTCTGTCTGTCTGTCTCTATTGATTACTCATTCTGTTGTCATCATCTACGTGCCTCCTTATAATAGACACAACTCTCTGGCCTCTTTCCTCCTGTACTTAAACAAGGAGAAATCATCCAGGCTCTGGAGTCAGGCATTGCATGGGTCACTTCCCCCCCCCCCCCTCTGCTTCTCAACCCCACCCCCACACTCACACACATTAGATCTGGTGATATATAGCACGATCCAATAATAATGACGCATGCTCTAACGGGTTATATCTTATATCCTTCCCGTGCCGTTAAACGTCACATAGGGCTCGCAAAGTAGTTCGCCAATTTTTCCTGTCTTCCGCGAGTCTTTCAACCTCATCAAAGGATTTTATGCCTGTTAATTTGACCTCTCTTAACAATGTCCTCTTCAGAGTTTCACGCGGTCTGCCTCTTTTTCTTTGACCTGTTGTGTTCCACTTGATAGCTTGTTTTGGTATTCTCTGATCATTTCTTCTCATCAAGTGACCAACATATGTCCATCTCCTTTTCCTGATCACCCATGAGACTGGTTGTTGTTCAGTCATCTGTCTTATCTCTGCATTGTTCTTGAATTCGTTCCACTTGATGCCGAGTATTTTCCTTAGACATTTGTTTTCAAAAGAGTCTAATTTCTTGTCTATTTCTTTAGTTGTTTTCCAGCTTTCACATGCATAAATGAGTGTAGATATTACATTTGAATTGAATAATCTTAACTTGGTTTTTGTGCTTATAACTTTTGAATGCCATATGTTCTCAAGATTCTTGAAGATCGATGCTGCTTGTGCAATTCTGATCCTAACTTCCTTTCTAGTGTCACCATCCTGGTCTATGTAGCTGCCAAGGTATGCAAATTGATTGACTTCTTCAATATCTGTCCCTTCTATGTGTATTTTTCCATTTTGATTGAGAGGAATTTTCATTATTTTTGTTTCGTTCTTGTTAATTTCAAGTCCTATTTTGAAATTAGCAAGGACAAAACAAAAACGGGTTATAATAAAAGGTTTATTTGTGGATGAGGTTGTGAAGTGTAAACTGGTTTTCATTTTTCTTCTTCCGTATCGTTACCTTTTATCCTGGTCTCCGTCAGCGACTCTGGAGTGTAACGTTATTCAGAAAACGACTTCTAGGAGATTCAGCCAACTAGAAATCGTTACCAAGGAAATCTGATTTGTATTTAATGCTACTAGAACTAACCACTAGGGCGGCGTGACTGAGGGAGTTGAAAGCTGGCTTCTTATATGGGGGCCACGAGTTCGAATCCCTGTAGGCTCATAAACCCCCTTTTCTCGTTCTTCTGCTTTTTTTTCTGTCGGGGGTGGGGGGCGCAAAACTGGAAACCCCAGCCTGCAAGCGCTATGGCCAATGCTCTATGTACACAGCCATTAAT
This sequence comes from Achatina immaculata, assembly GCA_009760885.1. NCBI lineage: Eukaryota > Metazoa > Mollusca > Gastropoda > Stylommatophora > Achatinidae > Lissachatina > Lissachatina immaculata. The sequence continues at coordinate 46,913,322 of CM019696.1, read as the reverse complement.
CCCTCACTTCAAAGTATTCCCCCTTCCCAAGTGGACTTCCGTGTTTTGATAACTTGGGCAATGTGGCTTTACCAGTGTTGTTATGCTGAAGCTGAGGCATGATGGCTGCAAAGATAAAATGGGGTCTTCCGGGACGAGTTCATTATAAAGTGCATAAACTTATGCTAGAGTGAGTGAATGATTAAGTGGAAGAGTGAGTGAGTGGGTGAATTGGATGGGTGTGTAATTCATTTATTTAGTGATAGAGTGCCTGACTCAGTAATTATATATTGACTGATTGAGTGATTGATTTAGCGAGTTTATGTGTGAGTGAACGAGTGATTGATTTAGTGATTGAGTGAGTGAGTGAATACGTGGTGGTTGGGAGAGTGAGTGGGTGAGTAATTGATAGATTCAGCGATTGAGTGAATGGTTGATTGAATTGGATATTGGCTAACTGATTGATGAGTGTGTGTGTGTGTGTGTGTGTGTGAGAGAGAGAGAGAGAGAGAGAGAGAGAGAGATCAAGGGAAAAGATAAAAAGTAAAACGGGCACTAAATAGCATGGGTGCCTCCACGGCAAGGTATGGTGATGGCCATCTTTACCTTACGTTATCAGTAGCTTATCTAACACTCTAAAATTACTTGGCCTAGAGGCGCATTACTTGGCCTAGAGGCGCTGTTTTCAAAACAGCTGAGGAACACATAAATGCCTTTGAATGTAAATGCTACAGAAGAGTTCTTCAAATATGGACACAAAAAAGAACAAATATATCTATACTACAAGAACTTAATATTGAAGAAGGCTGGCTAATAAAGAGGATTAAAGAGAGAAAACTTAAATATTTTTGATACATTAAACGTCATGAAGAAAATACTAACATTAATTTCAATCAGGAACTTGCCAATCATTCCAAAACACCCAGTGAAGTTGAGGAGATAGGTATAGATGAGTTATGGAATTCTTACAGCACAGCCATAATCACAGCAGCAAAAGTAAGCGCTGGACTGGAAAAACCAAATAGAAAAGCATGGATATCAGATAAAACATGAAAGTATATACATGAAAGACGAGCAGTCAAATTAGACATTTTGAATGCAAAAACAGTTCTTGGAAAAGATCTGGCGAAAGCAACATACTAAGAAATAGACAAGAAAGTAAAAAGTTCAGCTAGAAGGGATAAAATAGAATACATAGACAATATAGCGAAAGAGGCAGAAAAAGCAGCAAAAATAGGAGACAGCAAAACTTTATATAACATACAAAAGAGGCTAACAGGTACTATTACATCTAAAGAAAGACCAATCCTTAGCAAAACTGGAACACTACTAACATCAAATAAAGACCAAAAGCAAAGATGGGCTGAACACTTCCAAGAAATACTTAATCGATCACACCCAAAAGAATTGTTAGGCCTTGAAACTGACTTGCCAGCCCCACAACTAAATGTCAACCTAGATGAAATTAAATTGCATGAAATTGAAACAGCAGTGAATTTAATGGCTAACAACAAAGCTGCAGGTGAAGATGAGATAAGAGCCGAAATGCTAAAAGCTATCAATAGTGACAAAATGAGACAACTACAGAGAATGTTTAACAAGATTTGGAAAGAAGAAAAGGTCCCTTCTAACTGGAAGAAAGGAATCATTGTTAAAATACCAAAAAAGGTCAACCTTAGTGACTGTAACAACTGGAGAGGAGTAACCTTAATATCAGTTGTGTCTAAAGTATTTTGCAACGTCATTTTGAATAGACTAAAAGATATAGTGGATACTGCAATGAGAGAACAAGCAGGATTTCGAAAAGGGAGCTGTCTCGACCAGATCTTTACTCTCAGAATAATACTTGAAGAACATACTGAAAAGCAGAAACCATTAATACTGAACTCATAGATTTTAAAAAGGCATTTGATAGCATACATAGAGATTCATTATGGAGAATTTTATGTCTATATGGAATACCATCCAAAATTGTCAACATCATTAAGGACTTATACAATGGATATGTTTGTGCAGTCAAGACACAAGAAGGGATGAGTGAATGGTTCCAGATTGAGACAGGCGTGAAACAAGGATGTATACTGTCTCCTTTACTTTTTGGGATTACAATAGACTTCATAATGAAAAAATGTTGCACAGGTAAAACAGGTATTGACTGGGTACATGGGACCCAACTAGAAGATCTTGATTTTGCTGATGACATAACTCTTATCAGTAATAATGTGAATTCCATGCAAGAAAAAACAGATAGCCTGTCTTCACTGGCTAGCAAAATAGGACTTGAAATTAACAAGGACAAAACAAAAATAATGAAAATTCCTCTCAATCAAAATGGAAAAATACACATAGAAGGGACAGATATTGAAGAAGTCAATCAATTTGCATACCTTGGCAGCTACATAGACCAGGATGGTGACACTAGAAAGGAAGTTAGGATCAGAATTGCAAAAGCAGCATCAATCTTCAAGAATCTTGAGAACATATGGAATTCAAAAGTTATAAGCACAAAAATCAAGTTAAGATTATTCAATTCAAATGTAATATCCACCCTCATTTATGCATGTGAAAGCTGGAAAACAACTAAAGAAATAGACAAGAAATTAGACTCTTTTGAAAACAAATGCCTAAGGAAAATACTCGGCATCAAGTGGAATGAATTCAAGAACAATGCAGAGATAAGACAGATGACTGAACAACAACCAGTCTCATGGGTGATCAGAAAAAGGAGATGGACATATGTTGGTCACTTGATGAGAAGAAATGATCAGAGAATCCCAAAAACAAGCTATCAAGTGGAACACAACAGGCCGAAGAAAAAGAGGCAGACCGCGTGAAACTCTGAAGAGGACATTATTAAGAGAGGCCAAAGTAACAGGCATAAAATCCTTTGATGAGGTTGAAAGACTCGCCGAGGACAGGAAAAATTGGCGAACTACATTGCGAGCCCTATGTGACGTTTAACAGCACGGGAAGGATATAAGATATATATAAGATAAGAAACGTCATGATAATCTAGAGAAGACCGTTTTGGAAGGGTGCATAGTGGGAAAAAGAAAGAGAGGAAGACCAAGTCGAAGATGGCTGCAAGACATCGTTGATGATCTGCAAATGGATGCATCTTGCTCACAACCGAGAGGCCTACAGGAGTGCTGTTAGGGAGGCAAAGTTCTGCAATGGACATGCAAATGAATGAATGTATGAATGAATGAATGATTAGGCGCTGTAACATTTATACAGGGGCCTGAAAGTTTATAAGGTTTCACGGGGGGAGTGGGGAGCTTTGATGATTTCAGTTTTAGAACAATGAAAGTTGATCATTATTATATTTTTAAAAAAGGGCTGCTTTCTAGATGTAATTGAAAAAAGCAATGTGAAATGTAACAACTATAATGATTAATGAAATTATTTAACACGCATCTTCAAGTTCTCCGTTAGTAAAGAGTTAAAGGCAAACGAGGGACAAGCCAGAACATCTGTCATAAGAAAAACAACCCTTTATATTCAAGCCAAGACAAAGCCCGAGCGATTTCCAGTATTTTGACTTGGAAATTCATATCAAAGCCATCGCAGCAGGCAGACCCGACTGGGGGCGGCGGTGGAAGATGGGGAGAAGAGTCAGGGCACTACTGGACACCTGACAGCTTCTTAGGGCCGTGTTTTTCCCTTGTTTCATATTCATTCGTCTGACATGCCCTTCCCAGAACGTTTTCGCTCCCACGGCCTCCCTGAATATAATAGGGTCTTGCTTAAGTTGATACAGTGTTAAGTCTTGCAGTGACACATTCAGACTTTCCATGATGCCTTGAGTCTATAGGTTACTATAGACTATGTCAATAAAACACTTTTTTTCTTGGAGGTGCTCGTTGGCTAAGTCGATAATATGCTGCTCTCGTGGCTAGACGGCTGCTCGTCCTACCGGAGTCCGTGTTCGAATCCCAGGTAATTCTCTTGTGATTTATCTTTCTCTCACGTCTCACTAAATTGCTGTGTCTACGATTTTTTCCAGGTCTAATCCTAAAAAACTGTGTTCTCTTACTTTACCGTACCAAAGCCTCGTAGTTTCCTATTTATAAAAAAACTGAGTCTATAAGCGGGCGAGATCGTCCATTTTCTCTGTTGCCTGGCACGATGCCTTCTACTATCAACCTCTCCAAGCTATTGTGTTTCTTGCTGTGGCCGAAGTGTCTTAGGTTTCTCATTTTTACTGTGTCAACAAGTCAGTTTTCTGTGACACCTAATCCCATAAGCATCTCTTTAGTTGATTTTCGTTCTGTCCATGATATTCTAAGTGCCCTTCTGTAACATTTCATTTCACATGCTGTTATCCACTTTTCTAATGGTTTGTTAAGTGTCCATGTTTCACATCCGTATGTTGCCACTGGAAATATGTAAGCTCTTAGTAAACATAAATGTGTTTTCTTGTGGGTACCTTGCCACATACTCTTCATTTGCGCTGGTTTATATGATGCAGCTGCAATTCTTCTTTTGATTTCCACTGGGCGGTCGCCGTAGATGGTGATGATTGAACCCAGATATTCGAATTTATTTGCATTTGCAAGCTCTTGATAGTCCAATGTAATTTTGGGTTTGTTTCTCATTTTGTCAGTTATCATTCCTTTGGTTATGTTGGTGCTTAAAAAGAGGTTCTGAGCTTCTCTGTGTCTTTTTGGTTGAGAGAATCAACTGTTTGCAGGCCTTCTGAGCTGTTTGATAGAAGATCAGTATCATCGGCGTATCTAATTTCTGGAATCTGATGGCCCCCGATGTTGAAAGAGCCAAAATATTAGTTGTTTCCTGTTCCTCTCTTACATTCCTCATGATGTTTCGGCGTAGATGTTAAACAGGTAAATGCAGAAAGGATACATCCTTGTCTTATTCCCTTTTGTACGTCAAACCAACCCGGTGCTTCGCCATCTACTCTCACTGTTGCTTGCTGATCTTAGTACAGTTTGGCGATGAGGAGTACCAGATGACTGGGAAAACCCACAATAAACCATAACTGTTGATGATGTACATAGTCAGAAGCTTTGGAGTAGAGTACAGAACAGGTTTCATATTAGAGACAAAAAGGAAAACACCATCTCGTTTTTTTGTCTGTTTTTTTTTCTTTTTAGGGGGCGCGATAATAAACGATCTTGTGGTCCGAACTATCTACGCCCCTGGCATGAAGTGAAGATGTACGTTATTTGTTCACAAGAAAATTTGCTTATTCTTAGCCTCGCCCTAAAGTATGTCAGGAGCACACAAAAATCTTCCGACCAAATACTAGAAACAGCTTTGCCAGGAGTAAAACACCCCCCCCCTTTGTACGGTTCACACCACGTTGTATGAGGTGAGAAGAGACGAGGCCCGTGTTTAATAAACAAACAGTCTCATTTATTACCTACGCGGGCTGCCCTACCTTCCAACCTAAGCCAGAAAAAAAGTGTAAATTACACCCGGCATATTCTTGTTCCCATCACACCGATAGATTCCAACTTTGTGAAAGCGTTCATTGGCATTTCCCATCTCAAGGAATGTTGATGATTATTTTCCACATTATTTGATTCTGTATCTAGCGATAATTGCGTGCTGATGTAGTTACTATAATTGATTTCTCGGTGTGTTGTACCTATCGACTGCAGGAATGTTAAAGACGGAGATTTCTACAAATAGGAAACAAGGAGACTTTCGCCGAATAAAGCAATAGATCACAGAGTTGTGTAGAGCAATAGATCACAGAGCTGTGTAGAGCAATAGATCACAGAGCTGCGTAGAGCAATAGATCACAGAGCTGTGTAGAGCAATAGATCACAGAGTTGTGTAGAGCAATAGATCACAGAGTTGTGTGGTTAGACGTGGAAAGAAATCATAAACAAAGAAGCTTTTATGACGTGAGGGAAAGAAAAAAAAATGACAAGATAATTAACTGGAACTTGAACCCACATACTCTGGTAGGTGGAGAAGCCGTTTAGCAAACAGCACATTAATAAACTTCGCTATGTCGCAACCCATCCCCTTACACACACACACACACACAAAAACCTTGGCAACCAAGTCATCAAAGCCTGGCTAGCAAAAAATCATGACAGCCGGAAAAGGAACGAAAACATAAAACAGAAATTACGTCACTTAGATTTATATCTCCCGCAGGTACCAACATTTTGAAAATTGTGTCTAGATCGTCCGCTTGTCCTGCCATTGTCCGGGGTTCAAGTCCTGGGTAATTTTCTTCTCATTTTTCTTTCTTTCACCTGTAAAAAAGCGCTTTGTTTATGATTTGTTTTTTTAGTTCTAACCATACAACATTGTGTTCTGTTGGTTACGGGAATGTTAAACATGGATATACCTGTAGGAAGTAACAAAGAGAGTTTCTCGGCTTTAGGGAATGTTAAACATGGATATACCCGCAGGAAGTAACAAAGAGAGTTTCGCGGGCTTAATCTTTAGCTACGTTGTCTGAAAGAAAATAATAGAATTAATGTTTAGTGATTATCCAGCGTGATGATCTGCAAATGGATGCATCAGCAGCAGGCCATCTTGCTCACAACCAAAAGGCCTACAGGAGTGCTGTTAGGGAGGCAAAGTTCGGCAAGGGACATGCAAATGAATGAATGATTATCCAACATACAACAAGTGAGAAAAAGAACTATAAGATCTACCAACATTACCAGTGTTAATTTGGAGTTAAAGAGTTAAATAGTTAATTATTAAACTTAAGACAGGGAACCCTCTATTGTTGAGAACGAAATACCAAGGCAGCTCATCAGATCATCTAAGAAAATGAGAGGCCAAATTGTGATAATAAAAAAAAAATGTTTTCATTCAAATGACACAGCACTTTTGTTTACGTACACGAGTTTTATGTGTATAAAAACTCACGTCATCATAATATTTATGTGAGGCGAATTTATAGTATGTTTGTCAGGTGCTCCCAAAACTCGAATAACGAAGATCTGTCCCTCGCAGGCTCACATTTTACGTTGAAGATTTGAAGTTATTATTATTTTTTTATTTCAATTTTCTCGTGTTTTTCTATGAAATTAATAACAGCATAAAGACATAGTCACGTGACCCAGTCACGTGGTGAGCAGTCTCCCACAAGATGCAGCATCATACGGAGGAGGGGATGAGGACCAAAACATGAAGTTAGAAGATGCCAGGGCAAGGAAACAGGGACTTTGCTACATAAATAGTGTATCTGCTGCTACTGTGACGCTGACTATTTCCATGCAGCATTGCCAGAGTCAGCCATAGGAAGAGTCAGATATATATACATATATCTGAACCTTAAGTGCCCAAAGAACGTGGGTCTTCCTCAAAGGTTTTTCACAAATGCCTGTCATTTGCCTTTTTTTCCGCTCTTGCCCAGGTGAGCCCTCTATTGCTCAACATCCTCTCTGTTGTTCTTCTCCATGTCTCTTTTGATCTACTCTTACTTCTGTTCCCCTGTGGTGTCCATCTTAGTGCTATTTTTGGCAGTGAGTTGTCAGTCATCCGGAGCACATGTCTCAACCATCGCCAGCGTCTTTCCTCAATAATTGTTGTCAGTGGCTTCATCTGCATTTCTGTCAAGAAGATGTTGTTTCTTACAGTGTGGATAATTCTTCGTAAATATTTAGTCTGGGAAGAATTCAGCATGTTTTATATAGTTTTAGTGATTTTCCAGCATTCACCTCCATAGAGTAGCACACTTAGAACATTACTCTTTGTACGTATTTATTTATTTATTGCCCCCGTCCCAAAAAAAGAAAATCCACCCACCATTCTCTCACCATAGGGGTACGTACACCCCACGTTGGGAAACACTGACTTAAATGAAAAGTACCGGAGTATATTATTCAGAAAGCAGGGTTGCCGCAACAGAAATTCGCATTTCTAAGTACACCACAGTCCAACAGAATATGAGAACCACTGCAGTGGAAGGAAGATCGCATAGTTTGCCAGTTCACCATAGAAACTGCACGAAATTTTGAAAAACTGTGAATCAAAGGAATCGTTTCCGCCGGTTCTATTTAACAATAAGAAGAAACTGCAAGTTCTGACGAATCAGTCTCAGTTCGAGAGAAATAGAACTGCAATTTGGTCGCAGGTTCTCACAGTGTTAGACGAAAAAAAAAAAACCCCATCTCTCTAGCGAAGATTTCAAAAGATCGCTCCGCTTTTACAAACTCATGTTATACCGATCGTTGCTTTAATGTGTACATATTAATCATTTGCCCACGTCTGTGATCATTAAGCACCGGAACACGATAGACGAACAGCAAATATCAATGACGTCATTTCAGCGAAGGAGAAAACATTGCACTCTCAGTCCCAAAAATCCGTTGGGCGCTGGCAGCCATTAAATTTCATGCACGCCCGCCCCTGGAACAGGTATAGATAAAATTATTGATGAGAGGAAGTGTTGTGTACAGATTTAGAACAAAACAAAAAATTAAGTCGAATGCGCTGGATTTTGACAAGGACAGAGAGGAAATTTAACGGAAAAGGGGGCTGGGGGGAGAATGGAGGTAGGGGAGACGGCCAGTTTAGATTGAAGTGTTTTAAATGCCGACATTTTTTTGTGTTAATAAAAAGATAAGTGAACCAGGATTTTTTGAAATACGAAGGTTAAATCTTATAAATTAATTTTGAAATATGGCCAAAAAGAACAAATATATCCATACTATAAGAACTTAATACTGAACAAGGTTGGCTAATAAAGCGGATTAAAGAGAGAAAACTTAAATATTTTGGACACATTAAACGTCATGATAATTTAGAGAAGACAGTCTTGGAAGGGTACATAATGGGAAAAAAGAAAGAGAGGAAGACCAAGGCGAAGATGGCTGCAAGACATCGTTGATGATCTGCAAATAGACACATCAGCAGCAGGCCATATTGCTCACAACCGAGAGGCCTACAGGCGTGCTGTTAGGGAGGCAAAGCTCCGCAGGGGACATGCAAATGAATGAATGAATGAATAGCCAAAGACCTTTTTAAAAATTCTTATACATATTTTTAGGTGAGTTTTCTAGTTTTGGCGCCAGAATGGAAGCTTAAACTAGAAATTTAGTTGTTAGATGAAAGTTATGATAAGAGTTTTCCAAATATCTTCTCCCACTCATTTTAAGCCCTCGCTGTTACAGGTAGAGCACAGGTGTCCAACTAATTCTTACTAAATTTAATAAAGATTGTCCCCCGCAGTACGTGGGCGATCTGACTCACTCTTTTTCCACTGTTTGCATGTAAATGGATACGAATCCCTTTAACCTCTTATCCTCAAAGAGACTGAAGGATAGAGGAGATGGGAGAGGTAATGAGCGTATGACTAGAAACAAGGGGATTTATTTTCCTGTTTTTGTGAAGATTTGTGGAAAAAAAAGAATAGCAAAAAGAACAAGTGACACGTCGAGTGGAGTACGAGAAAAAACAGAGATATTCTGCAAGAAACAGAGATATACTACAAGAAACAGAGATATCCTGCAAGAAACAGAGATATACTACAAGAAACAGAGATATCCTGCAAGAAACAGAGATATACTACAAGAAACAGAGATATACTTCAAGAAACAGAGATATCCTGCAAGAAACAGAGATATACTACAAGAAACAGAGATATCCTACAGGAAACATGGATAAACTACAAGAAAGAAAAATATCCTACAAGAAAGAGAGATGTCATGTAAGAAACAGTAATATACTATAATAAAGAAAAAATGTCATACCAGAAACAGAGATATCATGCAAGAGACATGGATATACTACAATGAACAGAGATATCCTGCAAGAAAGAAATATATCTTGCAAGAAAGAAAGATGTCCTGTAAGAAACAGTAATATATTACAATAAAGAAAAATGTCATACCAGAAACAGAGATATCATGCAAGAGACATGAATATACTACAAGAAACAGTGATATCCTGCAAGAAACATAGATAAACTGCAAGAAAGAAAAATATCTTGGAAGAAAGAGAGATGTACTATAAGAAACAGTAATATATTACCATAAAGAAAATGTCACACACAAAAAAAAGCAGAGATATCATGCAAGAGACATGGATATACTACAAGGAATAGTGATGTCCTGCATGAAACACGAAAACACTACAAGAGAGAAAACTATCCCACAAGAAACAGAAATGCACTACAGGAAAGAAAAATATCCCACAGAGAAACAGAGATATCCTTCAAGAAACACGAATACGTTAAAACAAAGAAAAATATCCTACAAGAAATAGATATATCCTGCAAGAAATGTACACATTTTCAAAGAAGCAGGTATATTTTGTAAGAAACACAGAATAGAAACAAAGGTAAGTATACAAGAAAATATAGGAATAGATCACATGTGAAAAACAAGAAGTACAAGACATACAAAGACGAGGAAATAGGGATTAATTCTTTTCTTTACGTTAACAAACGATACAAAAACTGAAAGGCACATAGTGATGAAATGACGTGGTCAGTAACGACAAACAATTCTAAATTCAACAACTCGTCACGCTCTCGTTGTTTGTCTGTGTTCAAAAATTCTTCTTCTAAATTCCCCCCCAACATCTATTTCTGTTTTTCTGTTTATTAGCTCTCGACTGCCGTAGCTGTTTATTTGAATCTAATAATTCCCGCTTGTATGTTTACAATTCTACTTCGCTAGTTTGTATTTCTGATTATACGGGATGTCCTTTTTTCTTCACATGTCTTCTGAAAAAGAAATTTCTGAAGATTCTTCTTTCATAATTTCTGTATCCTTTCTCTGATGTTTGGTGGATGTCACAGTTTTGTCAAGAAACCTGAAAGAAAGACAAAAAGACAAAAGAATTCAGAAGACAGAAGGCGCTTGAAATAGACACTGTTTTTTTTATTGGCTGATAATCTTCATGTAACATCTAACGTAATGTGACCTATATATGTTTACATGTGTACACATAAATGTACACAGATTGCCGGATTTTAGATTTAAGCTTAGCAAACTACGGATTAGGGCTTCACATATCTTCTGCTGCAACTTTTTACACAAGATAACGCCAAACTTTATATAGTTCAGGACCCTACAAAGTAAAATCCGACATCACATTTCAGGACCTCACCAAGTACATCTCAAGCATTGCAACTTACGGACCTCATCAAGTATAAATCCAGCACTGTAACTCAGGACCACAGGAGTAAATATGCCCCACCTACCAAACTATACGTCTCTGTAAAAAATTAACTTTAGTTTCTAACAATGGCAGTCGAGATCACAAATCTTTGAACGGGGTGGAGGCATAGCAGAGACGTTTTTGTTTGAGCGTATGAATAAAGCTTCTCTAATGGCTCCACCGTTCATAATCAATAAGGTTTAATCAATAACCCGAGTTGGCCAGGTCCATATAAGGCAATGAACAGAAGAAGAAGAGGGCTAAAGAGCATGCTGTTTGTAGTTTACTGCTGTAACAACAGCACCAACAACAACAACAACAACAACAACACCAACAGCAACATTTCCAACAACAACATGCTATGACATTAACAACAACAACAACAGCAACAAAAGCAATAAAATGATACCACAGTAACATGAACAGGAACAAAATAAACATCAATAGTAGCAACGATAAGAACCAACATATATAACGATAACAACAACAGAATTAACAGTAAAATTACAAACAGATGCAACACGAATAACAATAGCAACAGCAACAACATACTACGGCTGTTTAGAAAGAAAAAAAAGGGTTAAGAAAAGGTATTTATTTGTACAGACACTAACAGGTGATCGTTTATCAGAAACCAATTGAAGATCGAAGTCCCATAACATGGACAGACATAAAAAACCTGAACTTCAAGACAAGGATAGTCTACGAAACAAATTCAAGATAAAAAAATATGTCCCCTGTAATTTTCACAACCGCTCGCTTCTGACATATACAGCGCATATCACAGAAGAACTAAAACAAATCCAAACACGGAGACATACGATAGTGCCACTTTTCCAAATCGAACCAATTTTCACAATTTCATTACTTCTCCTTCCCTCAAGGCACGAATTTTCATGAGTACAGTCGTAATCGATAACGCGGCTAGTGGAGTTTCCAAACTAAAATTGTAATCGATATTACGATTTCTGAAAGACCCCAAAAGATACAAAATCTGGAATAGCTAAAATCTAAATCCATTTTCACTATTATTTTTTTTTCTTCAAATATTTGTCATGGAATAAACATAGGTTTTTTTTTTCTTTCTGTCATATTTTTCTGAGTTCGGAGTTGGAGATTCCAGGTGTGTAAGTGTTACCTTCTTGTTACACCTTTTATAGGTCTCCAGAATGTGCAGCTATTTAGCGTGTGCGGAGACTTTTGGGCTTTGTGCACGTCAAAGTATTACAGTAAATGCTAAGATGTGATTAATCTTCAAGGTCTACAGCTTTTATTAGAGTAAGTGCTATATGTGATTAATCTTCAAGGTCTAAAGTTTTAATTAGAGTAAGTGCTATATGTGATTAATCTTCAAGGTCTACAGTTTTAATTAGAGTAAGTGCTATATGTGATTAATCTTCAAGGTCTACAGTTTTAATTAGAGTAAGTGCTATATGTGATTGATCTTCATGGTCTACAGTTTTTTTTAGAGTAAGTGCTATATGTGATTAATCTTCAAGGTCTACAGTTTTAATTAGAGTAAGTGCTATATGTAATTAATCTTCAAGGTCTACAGCTTTAATTAGAGTAAGTGCTATATGTGATTAATCTTCAAGGTCTTCAGCTTTAATTAGAGTAAGTGCTATATGTGATTAATCTACAAGGTCTACAGTTTTTATTAGAGTAAGTGCTATATGTGATTAATCTTCAAGGTCTACAGTTTTAATTAGAGTAAGTGCTATATGTGATTAATCTTCAAGGTCTACAGTTTTTATTAGAGTAAGTGCTATATGTGATTAATCTTCAAGGTCTACAGTTTTTATTAGAGTAAGTGCTATATGTGATTAATCTTCAAGGTCTACAGTTTTAATTAGAGTAAGTTCTATATGTGATTGATCTTCAAGGTCTACAGTTTTAATTAGAGTAAGTGCTATATGTGATTAATCTTCAAGGTCTAAAATTTTAATTAGAGTAAGTGCTATATGTGATTAATCTTCAAGGTCTACAGTTTTAATTAGAGTAAGTGCTATATGTGATTAATCTTCAAGGTCTACAGTTTTTATTAGAGTAAGTGCTATATGTGATTAATCTTCAAGGTCTAAAGTTTTTATTAGAGTAAGTGCTATATGTGATTAATCTTCAAGGTCTACAGTTTTTATTAGAGTAAGTGCTATATGTGATTAATCTTCAAGGTCTACAGTTTTTATTAGAGTAAGTGCTATATGTGATTAATCTTCAAGGTCTACAGTTTTTATTAGAGTAAGTGCTATATGTGATTAATCTTCAAGGTCAACAGTTTTTATTAGACTAAGTGCTATATGTGATTAATCTTCAAGGTCTATAGTTTTTACTACGGTAAGTGCTGTGTGTGATTAATCTTCAAGGTCTACAGCTTTTAATAGAGTAAGTTCTATATGTGATTAATCTTCAAGGTCTACAGCTTTTATTAGAGTAAGTGCTATATGTGATTAATCTTCAAGATCTACAGTTTTTACTACAGTAAGTGCTGAGTGTGAATAATCTTCCAGGTCTACATTTTTTATTAGAGTACGGCTAGCCATGATTAATCGTCAAGGTCTACAGCTTTTTTAGAGTAAGTTCTAGGTATGATTAATCTTCATTTTTATTAGAGTAAGTGCTGAGTGTGATTAATCTTCAATGTCTACATTTTTTATTAGAGTAAGTGCTAAGTGTGATTAATCTTAAAGGTCTACACTTTTTAATTAGAGTAAGTGCTAAGTCTGATTAATTTTCAAGGTCTACATTTTTAAAAATTAAATTTAGTGCTGATTGTGATTAATCTTAAAGGTCTACATTTTTTATTAGATTAAATGGTAGGTGTGATTAATCTTCAAACATTGGCAATTGAGCACTCTGGAAGGGAAACATACTACTACTACTACTACTACTACTACTACTACTACTACTACTACTACTACTACTGCTGCTGCTGCTGCTACTACTACCACTACATCTATTACTACTATTACTACTACCAATATTACTACTACTACTACTGCTATTTCTATTACTACTACTACTACTATTACTACTACTACTACTACATCTCTGTCTACTATATAAACCACCTTTTTCTGCTTATCTAAATGTTAATGATATCTATCTTTTATCTTGTTTTGCAGATATCATTTAAAAATTAACCTTCGCCTGCGTGAACTCACCTGTTTCCCACACTTTGTTCCAGATGAAAGGACGAAGAGCAAGACTTGATCGCATGAATAGTCCACCACTCTTTGACCATAATCCCACTCTCATCCCACGACCTTTTCAATTTCCCCTTTCATAACTCATCCAAAAGTTTTTGAAAGGAAAAAACAAACAAGGAAGATAGTTATCTCCCATTCACAGCCATGACTTCCATGTCTGAGAATGTTCCCAAGGGAGAAAGCTCTTATCTTGGCAGGAACACAAACGTTGATCTGTTTTGGTAGCTGGGTGTAGTTTCCCGGGTAGCTGGGTGTAGTTTCTTGGGTAGTTGGGTGTAGTTTTCCGGACAGCTGGGTGTAGTTTTCCGGACAGCTGGGTGTAGTTTTCCGGATAGCTGGGTGTAGTTTTCCGGACAGCTGGGTGTAGTTTTCCGGACAGCTGAGTGTAGTTTTCCGGACAGCTGAGTGTAGTTTTCCGGGTAGCTGGGTGTAGTTTTCCGGACAGCTGGGTGTAGTTTTCCGGGTAGCTGGGTGTAGTTTCTCAGGTAGCTGGGTGTAATTTCCGGGGTAGCTGGGTAATAGGAACTTTTGTGTGCGTGTGTGTGAGTAGATATATGAAGTGGAAAGAGGAGAGATTGAGAAATAGTGAATAAAGAGTGAACAAGAAGAGAGAGAGAGAGAGAGAGGGGGGAGAGAGAGAGAGAGGACAGAGAAAAGAGAGAAAGAAAGAAAAAAGAGAGAGAAGGAAAGAAAAAAGAGAGAGACAGAAGGAAGGAGAAAAGAGAGAAAAGACCTCGGTACAGATCTACCCGTTTCTAGTTCTTGCAGTTCACCCCAGGTACAAGGCTGCTTTGGGCAGTATGACCTACATTCCCACTGATGCATGATCCTCGCAGTGAAATGTGCTGGAAGTAGACCTCCAGGTTTTGCCTCAGTTGGCACGCTTCACCTAACTTGAGTTAACAATGTTTTCCGGTCAAGGTTAACCAACTTTTCAAGTTCAAGAATTAAAAACCAGTTAAAAATCTACGATTCTTCTTCTTCTTCTTCTTCAGTCTCCCTGCAGGGACTACGGGCTGGTGTTCTTTGCAGCCGATGTTTTGGAGATGTTGGAGAACGGCATCAGATCGGATTTGGACTATGTCATAGCAGCTATTTTTTATATCAGTCGCTGAATGCAGCTAAAAAGCAGAGCCTGTGCAATACTTCTTTAGCAGACCCCACCCCCCCATATGGACTATGGCGATGCCTTCCAGTTAGTCGGCCTAGGCCTATCCAATGGAGACGTGGGACAGGGTCTTGCCCAGCTATGTTTCCCCAACCCTGGCGCTAGCATGTCAACTGTGTGACGCAGACTGCCAAAAAAACGGACTAAGTTGGTTTATCTCGTGAAATGTCTGGACACCCGTCTAGTGCACCTCTCTATAACAGGTCTATCAGTAGAAGTGAAGAGACTTCATAAACTCATAACACTTCATAAAGCGCCCAGTCTCAGGTCAGTTTCCATTGCTATCATCTGTCACGCCTCATCTATATCATCTCACTTGTTTACCGTATCTTCTATTCCGACTGGTAATTTGGTTTGAGAGTTCTTCGCAATAAATGCTGGCGTCATTTACTGCGAGTTTTGCCCAGAACCGTTACTGATAATATTGATGTTGCCGTTTTACGATTTTTGCTAAATGTATCGCCGAATTTTCGCAATTTTCTTCCCATCTCCAAAATTACGAGTAATCTTTAAACATCAGACAGTACTCATAGCAGCATCGATATTAACCACTTGAGATATTCAGTGACTGAGGGTGGGTGGAGCGTTTTCAGCAGCGTCAAGCATAGTAAAACTTGGACACATGCTTTATTTTATTTAAATTCTCTTACTCAGATTATTCCGAACAAGATAAAACATTGAAGTTCATGGTTGATTTTATATACATAGAACAAACCTCACATACATGATGAATCATACAAAATAAACAGACAAACCAAAGCGTCGTGTTCAGAGTACGGACAAGCCATATAGCTCTAAGCAAAAGGACAGCAAAAACAAGAGGAAAAAACTCATAGGCTACTACTACTACTACTACTACTACTACTACTACTACTACTACTACTACTGCTACTACTACTACTACTGCTACTACTACTATTACTACTACTACTGCTACTACTACTAATACTGCTACTACTACTAATACTACTACTACTATTACTACTACTAGTACTACTACTACTACTGCTACTACTACTAATACTGCTACTACTACTACTATTACTACTACTAGTACTATTACTACTACTGCTACTACTACTACTACTACTACTACTACTACTACTACTACTACTACTGCTACTACTACTACTGCTACTACTACTACTACTACTACTACTGCTACTACAACTACTACTACTATTAATACTACTACTACTATTGCTACTGAAATATCTGAAATGATCAGAGAATCCCAAAACAAGCTATCAAGTGGAACACAAAGGACAAAGAAAAAGAGGCAGACCGCGTGAAACTCTGAAGAAGACATTGTTAAGAGAAGCCAAATTAACAGGCATAAAATCCTTTGATGAGGTTGAAAGACTCACCGAAGACAGGAAAAATTGACGAACTACTTTGCGAGCCCTATGTGACGTTTAACGGCACGGGAAGGATATAAGATATAAGATAAGACTATTGCTACTACTACTACTACTGCTACTACTACTACTACTACTACTACTACTACTATTACTACTACTACCACCGATACTACTACTGTTTCTACTACTACTACTACCGTTACTACTACTGCTACTACTACTACTCTTACTACTACTATTACTGTTTCTACTACTACTACTACTACTACTACTACTACCACTAGTACTACTACTACCACTACTATTACTACTACTACTACTACTAATACTAATACTATTACTATAAACTAAACCATACATATATATACTCACACAATGTCTGTATTCTCATTTCTTCATCCTGTTTTTTTTTGTTTTTGTTTCACTTGTTTCTTCTGTAAGCTACAGGGCCGTGGTTTGAAGATGATGGTAGAGATAGATGTCGATGTTGATTGGAGCTATAATCCCTTGGCAACTGATGCCACATTGAAGAGTTTGGCTGTTCTCTGCACCAGTTTAGTCTTGGAATAAATACAGTTGTGAACTGAAGAGTATCTTGGAAGCAATTTTACTCGTGGTTCATCTAGTTTGGGGCATTTTAAGTAGGAAATCTTCAACTTTTTCCTCCTTATTATAAATATCTGCAATTTGGGATGCGGTTTTTTTCTTTTCATTGTTTTTGCTGCGTGTTTGTTTAGGGTGATATGGTTTGTCTGTAGCCTGAACAAGATGCTTTGGTTTTCTCTGTTTATTTTGTATGATTTGTCATGCGGGTCAGGTTTGTTCATGTGCAGGGCTCGCCCAGTATTCCCTCTTTTTTGCTCACTGATTCAGAGGTTTTTTTTGTCCTTTGGAGACGCTTGGTTGGAATAGCTGCTCCGCGTGGTAGGATACTTCTTTGGTTGTCTGTAGCACCGTGAGCCCTGATTCACGTAACACAGACAGTGATAACTGTTATAATGGGCATGGCAGTGAGGTTTATGAAGACCAAAAAAGAAAGAGAATATTAATGATAGCGATAATAATTGAAACAATAGCAAAAACAGATGCTTGTTTGGTTGACCTACCTAAGCGTATTTGGAAAGATCAATCAGTGATGAATTTTGCGGGGGAAAAATGATTTAAAAAATGACAAAGAAAAATGACAAATGACAAAATGTGACCCAAAAAAATGAAAATATGACACCAAAAAAAAACAATTAAAAAAAGAATTTTTGAAGAAATGTTTCGGAAAATATGAAAAACGAAAAAAAAAATGATATGAAAACTATGAAATCATTCAAAATTTAAAAAGGGAAATAGACTTAGTTGGAGAAGAGAAATGATGACAGTGCCCAGAGACAAGGAATATGCATGGAAGGAAGCAGAGAGTAGTTCCAAGAACAAGGATGACTGGAGAGCCTTTATCCATGGCCTATGCTCTCAAGGGAGTGAAAGGCGATGATGATGATGACGATGAAGAAGAGAAATAAAGAGAAGAAATGAACAAAAAGAGAAGTCATGAATAAAGAGACTCAATGGGAAAAAAACTGAAGAGATTTGCATGAAAGCAAATGGGAAATGAGATGGGAAATGAAATAAATACGGGAAGGTAAGAATGGACTTAAGAAGACGGGAAGACTTTTAAAATTGTACGAAACAGGAACGAACAAACGATTTTTTTTATTTTCCGACCAGTGAAGAACTGGACTTTGCAGGCTTGTCTCATATTCTACTTTTCATCACTCATCTTTCATTCTTTACCTCACACTTGATTTATCACAAGTATATAAATTACATAAAGAAAATATGTAAGAATGTAACATGTTATTGCTACATTCATAAATGTACGATAATGAACTACATGGGAGGTAGAACTAATCTAACAAGATAACGCAGACATATACACACACCAGGCACAAAATACATTTTTATTGCAGTTCTCGTCACATTCCTTAAGATAATTCATAAACAAGCTACGTATAGAACAATATTCTTTTAAAATAGAACTTGGTGGCTGGTGAGTCAACGATATCAGAAGCGGGTAGATATTTTAAAGAGCCGTGTAAATATTGGAAAAATAAAGGAATTTCCAGAAGATAAACAGAGAAATATCTGATAAAGATAAATGAGAACAACAGAAAAAAAGCAAAGAAATAAGGGAATTTAAAAATAAAGAAAAGAAAGACGTCAAAAACATAAAAAAAACAAAACAATAACAACAAATAAAATAGTTAAAGATGAAATGTCTTATCTTGTGTTATCTCCCTGTAACTGCGAGCTGGTGCTCTTTGCAGGCGATGCTGTGAAGGTGTTGGGGAGTGGGAGCGGGTTATGGCAGCTACTTTTTCAGCCCGGGGGTGCAGCTAAATAGCTGCGAGTATGCAATACTTCTTTACCAGACTCCACCACCATGGAGGAGTACGGCGATCCCTGTCCTGTTAGTCAGGCTCTGCCTAACTGGGGGTACCAACGGAGAGTTGGGACAAGGTCTTGGCCAGCTATGGTTCGTTAACCCTGACGCTAGCATATCAGCTATGGTTCCCTAACCCTGACGCTAGCTTATTAGCTATGGTTCGCTAACCCTGACGCTAGCATATCAGCTATGGTTCGTTAACCCTGACGCTAGCATATCAGCTATGGTTCCCTAACCCTGACGCTAGCATATCAGCTATGGTTCCCTAACCCTGACGCTAGCATATCAGCTATGGTTCCCTAACCCTGACGCTAGCATATCAGCTATGGGTTGCCGACTGCCTAATCAAACATCGTCTTCGTCCCTTAGAAGATAAAGATACAAGAAGGCAAGAAGAAAATGTATAATAATTTAAGAAATTGATAAAAAAACAATAATAAAAGTGACGAAGTAGGGAACCATACATGCCAGGCTGTACACGCCATTGCGTCAGAAACAGCAGAGGAGTCCATTCAGAGCAAAATCCTGGGAGAGATGGCCATGACTCATCTGGCAACCAATGACGCATAACTGATATGCTAGAATCAGGGTCGGCGAATCATAGCTGATCAAGACCCTGTCCCACCTCGCCATTGATACTTCCAGCATCAAGTCTAGCCCGGCTAACGGGGGTCGGGATTGTCATGGTCCCTATGGTGATGGAGTCTGGTACGGAAGTATTCCACATCCCTTGCTTTTTAGTTCCATTCAGGGACTGAAAATAGTAGTTGCCATAACCCACTCCCAATCCGATAGGATGCTGTTCCTCAACATCTTCACCGCATCGGATGCAATTAATATCACGTTAGTATTTTCAGGGAGATAGTAGTAGTAGTTGTTGTTGTTGTATTTGTAGTAGTAGCAATAGAAGTAGTGATAGCAGTAGCAATAGTAATAGTGGTAGTAGTGATATTGGTAGCAGTGGTAGTAGTAGAAGTAGTATTAGTAGTAGCTATCGTTGTTGTAGAAGATAACCGATCATCAATCACGTGTGACTATTGATTTATTGATTTATTGATTTATACTCTCTATAATCTTCTACCAAACGCCAAAGTACGGGCATTCACTTACAAGAACAACACATCAAAGCTTCTGAAATTGAGTTCTTGAGAGAATAATGGAAAGAACTTGCCACGTTTAAAGCGAAAAAAAAGATAATTGAAAAATTACGTAAATGAATACCATGGTTTGATATTCGAAGAAGCATTAAGCAGAGGAAAATAGAAATTAGAAAATTAATAACGTAATATGCGAAAGGAAATTGAAATTATAAATTGAGAGAAGCGTGATATAAAGGAACATAGAAATGATCAATTCAGTGAAACGTTATCTCGAAAGGAATGTAAAACTTGTAAATTCAGTAGAACACTATGTTAACAGAGGGTCTGATGGTGAAGTGGTTAGAGCACTGATCTCTCATAGCTAGGGTCGGTACATTATACCCCACTGTATGAGCAATGCCTTAACAAACAAAAAAAACCAGTGAGAAAGAAGCCTTAACGAACCCACAGAAGGGAGACAGTCTAGGTTTGTTGTCTGTAAAATGAGAAGAGAAGGAATCGAGGACATCGTGACAGCAAGGAAAGACAGGAGACAGGAAAGGAAGAGGCAGACCAGAAGAGAACATCCCTGACGGCTTGACAAAACGGCACTGGGCAACCACAACAACAGAACTGATGGAAAGCATGAAAGATCGGGAACGGTGGAGGGTCATGATCGCTAACTCATCCAGTCGTGGCGCACCATGATGATGTTTAAAAGAAAATGTAAAAATAATGAACACACACTGAAACATTATGTCAAGAAACACAGCCACATAAAGCATATGAAACACAAAAAACGCAGGGTTGCCGTACCCTTAAAAGCGGATTTAAAAAAAAGTAAAACAGCCAAGACCAACAGTTTTAAAATTGGCAGCGCTTGGGGAAAGATAAATACAACGAAGAATAAAGATAAAAGTACCTGGAAAACATCCCGCATTAGACAATAAAACACATTCCATTAACCTGCAACTGCAACACCGCGTTAAACAGGCGTATGTGCATAAAATTTGCAAACTGTTACATAAGAGATGCACTTACAGCCACCGGCGCTCACGTACCATCATATAAAAGAGGATAAAACGAAAATAAAATGAGCTTCAATCAAGGAAGAAATCGTAATGCCAGGAACTCTGCGTGAAAGAATGCTCAGACAAGGGAAAACAAAATTTAACTAAAGGTGATAATGGCTTACCATACTCAGACGTAACAAACATAAAAGAACCGAGTACTCGCAAATGGAGGCCAACCCTTTCAAGTTCCGCACCGGCGTGTGATAAAACAGGGCGGAAGTGCAGTTGTTGCCCTTCACACAAATCTGGCTCACACGTGGGTCTCCTCCACGAAATTTCCTTTGATCTCCCCGCAAAGGTGAGCACTTAATGAAGTCTGGCGAGAGTGTACTTTTGGCCTGCGTTATTTCAGTGAATTTTGCATACCGGGGGAGGAGAGGGTGTTTTTAAATTTGAATATTCGCAGTAAAAGCGCTTCTTAGGCCACGCCCTCTGCTTTGATCCTACGACCGCACGTGCAAACAGTGAACCAATCACGAGCTGGGAAGCCCGGCGACGTACTTCACTGAGTGTTCTCTGAAAGATCCAAGATCCCTTTCCTTCTGTCATAAAACTGTTCGTCACTTTTTTCTAATGTGAACTTTCTAATCAAATAGTCTCGTTTGTTTAATAAAAAGATGTGCAAATGTTTTCTATTAGTTCTCATTGCACTCAAACCTGTCTATATCTAATGTTCCCCCCTTAGAAACTATATGGTGCACGAACTCCGTAGCACCAACGAGGATCTTTACAGTCAGGAGAAGGCGAAAATAGGGATCGAACCCCTTGCTCTCAGTCCTATGAATCACGTCTTTATGGATGGGCCTAACGTATTCTGAACAAATGAACGGACTTTGCTTTTATTTCAAAGAATGAAGAACTGAGAGTAAAGGTCAGCGTAACATCCTTTCGTTAATCTCACAAATTTATTACATATTCACTGTCAGTTTTCTATGGAGACACAGACCATAAAGAGAAGCAGAACTCAGAGAAATGCATAACACAAAGAGATACAGAGCTCAGAGAAATGCATAAGACAAAGAAATGCAGAACACAAAGAGATGCAGAGCTCAGAGAAATGCATAAGACAAAGAGATACAGAGCACAGAGAAATGCAGAACTCAGAGAAATGCATAACACAAAGAGATACAGAGCTCAGAGAAATGCATAAGACAAAGAGATGCAGAGCTCAAAGAGATGCAGAGCTCAAAGAGATGCAGAGCTCAGAGAAATGCATAAGACAAAGAAATGCAGAGCTCAAAGAGATGCAGAGCTCAGAGAAATGCATAAGACAAAGAGATGCAAAGCTCAGAGAAATGCACAAAGAGATGCAGAATTCAGAAAAATCCAGAATACAGAGAGACGGAGAACTGACTTCTACGCTGCATAGCTTTACACAGATTAGCTAGCCTTGCCTAGAGCACGAATTTGCCTGGTTCTAGTCCAATATACACCATGCACATCTGTGGCCATGTTGCAGTGCTATATAATTTGAAGTTGTATTGAAGTAAATCTTTAGAAAAAGCAACCAACAAACCCTGTTCAGAACACAGGCAATATTTCAGAGAAAAAAAATGTTTTGAAAGATAAACAAAAATTCAATGTAGAAAAAAAAAACAACTGCAGTCTGTTTACACTTAAGTTTCAGTTTTGTATTGACACCACAATACCACTTTTATCCCATACTTTCTAATAGTAGATCCAAGAGTACAACTTCAGTGAAGGAAAATCAGCGGTTAAAATATGAGAACTGAAAGCAATAGAGTTTCTCAGTAAAGTCACTTACGACGACGCTCCCCTGGTATCTTGAGGCAAAACAGTCTAGACGCACATGAAAGAAAAATGACAAGGGAATTACCTGGAACTCAGCCATGGACTCCATTTGGGGGGGGGGGTGTCTAGCCGCGGGAAACAGCACAGAGGGGGGAGGGGCCGTCTAACCACGAGAAACAGCACAGAGGGGGAGGGGGCCATCTAGCCACGAGAAACAGCACAGAAGGGGGAGGGGCCGTCTAGCCACGAGAAACAGTACAGAGGGGGGGGGGGAGGGGGCCGTCTAGCCACGAGAAACAGCACAGAGGGGGGAGGGGCCGTCTAGCCACGAGAAACAGTACAGAGGGGGGAGGGGGCCGTCTAGCCACAGGAAACAGCACAGAGGGGGGAGGGGGCCGTCTAGCCACGAGAAACAGCACAGTTTCTCAGTAAACCTATTCTTGCATCCAGGTGTACATGCTGTAGGATCCTAACAGCACGATCCTCGGAAAGCAACTTAGAGAGCCTATAGGGTCTTGACCAGCAGATAGTAACGCTTCCTCTCCTCTTATAGGACGGTTTTGAGGTAGGTAAATGACAGCTGAGATGTCTCGGGAACTTGCCTAGCATCATGTCGCTGGAACAGCTCTGATTCTACCAGCAATAGGTCTGTATGGTTGTCCGTTGATTAGAACAGCAGCTCCCAACTAACAAAAGTCTGCGGATCCCTGGCTATTTCAAAATCCAGGCTGCAGACCCCTATAATTTGGAAAAGTTTAGTATCTGTATGGTCACTGTGTGTTTTAAATGCAAAAGAATTTTTTTTTCTTCAGAAAATGTGGGTAACTTTTAATAGTAAAGGCTACACTACACTAGAAATCATAGCACAGGCTTGGTGAATTTTCAAAATGGCAGTAATGTGGTTAAGAAAAAATAGACAGCAGTTAACAATCCAACTTGTTCTGACGGATGCAAAAAATATGAAATGTGTGACGCCTAACCAACTTAAATATGGCGAATGATAGAAATCATGCTTCTTTTTATTCCCAAAAATCGCTTCCACGGATCTGTATCAAGATTTATGCTCTTGTTCTTCGTGTAGAAGAACTTTTGTTCACAGAGGTATGTGGAACAAAAGGGAATGAGATGCTTCAACACTTTCTCAACAATCTTATAATCAGGGAAAAAAAACCTTTACCTGGTCCAGTCTGTATTCTTTGAAGATTATTTTCAATAAACCAACATACGTGCACCAGAAAAACATGAAAAAAGGTTCTCCTTCGCATTGGATTAGCAGAAACTTCGGTTGTTAAACATTTCGCAGTGAACATTAAAAAAAAAATACCTTGAGCTTTTGTCACGGACCACAAGTTGAAAACCACTGAGTTAGAAGAGTGCTAAATATACCATGGACAGCGAAGAGGTTCTGAAAGAGGGAGAAGAAGGAAGACAAGCAGTAACAAAATTCAGGAAGAGACAGTCCAAATTCTCTGATCGTTTCTTCTCATCACGTGACCAACATATGTCCATCTGCTTTTCCCGATCACCCATGAGACTGGTTGTTGTTCGCTCATTTATCTTATCTCTGCGTTGTTCTTGAATTCGTTCCACTTGATGCCGAGTATCGGACGCTCGTCGTTTGTTAATTTAACTAGTCCTCTCAGACTAACGAGCCTTGTCTGTACTCTCTTCTGGCCACGCCGAGCTATGTATTGTTCTGACAGGCAGCATGATCCGTGTTTGAATAACACGTGGTCAAATGTCAGACACGTGCTGCGGGCAGTAACTTTCAGCCGTTTTATCCTAAAGACTGAATTACTGTCTTGCTATATGAAGTTCATTCTCTCTTGAATATGAAAGAATAGCCGATACATGTACTGTCTTGCTAGATGAAGTTCATTCTCTCAAGAATATGAAAGAATAGCCGATACATGTATTGTCTTGCTAAATGAAGTTCATTCTCTCAAGAATATGAAAGAATAGCCGATACATGTACTATCTTGCTAGATGAAGTTCATTCTCTCTTGAATATGAAAGAATAGCCGATACATGTACTGTCTTGCTAGATGAAGTTCATTCTCTCTTGAATATGAAAGAATAGCCGATACTTGTACTGTCTTGCTAGATGAAGTTCATAATTTCGGTTATGAATGGATAGCTTGGCAGTGCATTATCCTTGCTACCAGAAATTCATAATTCACGGGTTATGAATGGATAGCATGACAAGTGTCAGTTAGGCTAGGTTGCCTGTGCTTATTGTTTGAACATCATCATCTCTGTTATCAACAGAAAATTACTGCACGACATAGGTTGGGGTAGGTGTAACAGGTTAACATTCTGTTACAGATTTTGTGTGTGTGTGTGTGAGAAACCCTGTTGTTGTGGTCAAACAGTTATAGACCACAGCTCATCTGTTTATGATAGCAGGGCAAAAAAGGTATCTCCGTGCTCCGACTGAGAACTCAGTCACGTGGATCTGAGTGGCAGAAGGTAAGAGTGAGTCATGTGTGAGTTTTCTCTAAAAAAAAGGATGTTTGTTAGGACTTGGTTCGCCATGTAAGTTTTGTAGTTGATTGTCCTTGTAAGGACAAATGTGTGGGAAGTTAGAATGTAGTTTTTGGTAAATGGATTTATCCTTTATAAGACAAAAAGTTGTGAAGTTTGTAATGTAGTGTTGTAGGTTTGATTGTACTTTTTAGGACAAAATGTGATCCTTGGTTGGAAGGTTGTGTATGGAGGTTTTTCGGTATATATGAGGTTTGTGTGTTTTGATGTCCCAGGTTACTTCGAGGGTCCCATGGCGATGTTAATCGCCCGGACTGTTTTCCTATTCTCATTGAAATTGTTTCCACCAGTTTGCACACCACATCCATTGGCAACACGCATTTAACAAATGGGAATTCATCATTAAACTTTTGTTGATTTTCGTAACTTGAATCCTGTGATAACTGGATTCATGTTGAGTGTCAGCTGTGGTGTAGAGTGAGTTGATTACATGTAACTGGTCACGTTCGTGGACGGTAATGTAGTGGTTGTTGTCCTGGGTTTTCGTGTGTCACACGGTGCATAACAATGTGACGTCTGTTGTGTCACTTGTGTAGCAGTCAAGTAAATCTGCTTTGTAAATAGTGACGTTTGTAACAGTGAATGAAGAATATTCAATTCAGTACTTCAAGACAGTTAGCTACACACACACACATGCTAGCAGAGTACAGTGTGTGGGCGAAATTAAGGTACACACACATACTAGCACAGTACAATACAGTGTGTAGCCGAAGTTTAGCTACACACACATACTAGCACAGTACAGTACGGTGTGTAGGCGAAGTTTAGCTACATACATACTAGCACAGTACAGTACGATGTATAGGCGAAGTTTAGCTACACACATACTAGCACAGTACAGTACGGTGTGTGGGCGAAGTTTAGCTACACACATACTAGCACAGTACAGTACGGTGTGTGGGCGAAACATATTTTTAGTAATACACTAATACGGTTTCATATGGTTATAGTTAGTATTGGGTTATGTTGGCTTCTCATTTATTTGTAAATTATATCATCTCACAAACACCACCAGCCAATAGAAACAGAGAGTGTGTGAACTAAGTAGTGTGAACTAAATGGTGTGAACTAAGTAGTATGTGAACTAAATAGTGTGAACTAAGTAATGTAAACTAAACAGTGTGTGAACTAAGTAGTGTGAATTAAGTAGTGTGTGAACTAAGTAGTGTAAACTAAGTAGTGTGTGAACTAAGTAGTGTGAACTAAGTAGTATGTGAACTAAGTAGTGTGTGAACTAAGTAGTGTGTGAACTAAGTATGTGAACTAAGTAGTGTGTGAACTAAGTAGTGTGAACTAAGTAGTGTGTGAACTAAGTAGTGTGAATTAAGTAGTGTGTGAACTAAGTAGTGTAAACTAAGTAGTGTGTGAACTAAGTAGTGTGAACTAAGTAGTATGTGAACTAAGTAGTGTGTGAACTAAGTAGTGTGTGAACTAAGTAGTGTGTGAACTAAGTAGTGTGAACTAAGTAGTGTGTGAACTAAGTAGTGTGTGAACTAAGTAGTGTGTGAACTAAGTAGTGTGAACTAAGTAGTGTGTGAACTAAGTAGTGTGTGAACTAAGTAGTGTGAACTAAGTAGTGTGAACTAAGTAGTGTGTGAACTAAGTAGTGTGTGAACTAAGTAGTGTGAACTAAGTAGTGTGTGAACTAAGAAGTGTGAACTAAGTAGTGTGAACTAAGTAGTGTGAACTAAGTAGTGTGAACTAAGCAGTGTGTGAACTAAGTAGTGTGTGAACTAAGTAGTGTGAACTAAGTAGTGTGTGAACTAAGAAGTGTGAACTAAGTAGTGTGTGAACTAAGTAGTGTGAACTAAGTAGTGTGAACTAAGTAGTGTGTGAACTAAGTAGTGTGTGAACTAAGTAGTGTGTGAACTAAGAAGTGTGAACTAAGTAGTGTGTGAACTAAGTAGTGTGAACTAAGTAGTGTGTGAACTAAGTAGTGTGAACTAAGTAGTATGTGAACTAAGTAGTGTGGAACTAAGTAGTGTGTGAACTAAGTAGTGTGTGAACTAAGTAGTGTGAACTAAGTAGTGTGTGAACTAAGTAGTGTGAATTAAGTAGTGTGTGAACTAAGTAGTGTAAACTAAGTAGTGTGTGAACTAAGTAGTGTGAACTAAGTAGTATGTGAACTAAGTAGTGTGTGAACTAAGTAGTGTGTGAACTAAGTAGTGTGTGAACTAAGTAGTGTGAACTAAGTAGTGTGTGAACTAAGTAGTGTGTGAACTAAGTAGTGTGTGAACTAAGTAGTGTGAACTAAGTAGTGTGTGAACTAAGTAGTGTGTGAACTAAGTAGTGTGAACTAAGTAGTGTGAACTAAGTAGTGTGTGAACTAAGTAGTGTGTGAACTAAGTAGTGTGAACTAAGTAGTGTGTGAACTAAGAAGTGTGAACTAAGTAGTGTGAACTAAGTAGTGTGAACTAAGTAGTGTGAACTAAGCAGTGTGTGAACTAAGTAGTGTGTGAACTAAGTAGTGTGAACTAAGTAGTGTGTGAACTAAGAAGTGTGAACTAAGTAGTGTGTGAACTAAGTAGTGTGAACTAAGTAGTGTGAACTAAGTAGTGTGTGAACTAAGTAGTGTGTGAACTAAGTAGTGTGTGAACTAAGAAGTGTGAACTAAGTAGTGTGTGAACTAAGTAGTGTGAACTAAGTAGTGTGTGAACTAAGTAGTGTGAACTAAGTAGTGTGAACTAAGTAGTGTGTGAACTAAGTAGCGTGAACTAAACTCTGGAAGATCTACATTTTGCCGTACATACATGGTAGACTAGAGTGGAAATAGCATCTAAAAGTCTGTGTGTACATCGAGCTGTACACTAACTTCTGGAGCATACAATTCATACTTTTGGAAGCTGTGACGTTCATACTTTTGGGAGCTGTGACGTTCATACTTTTGGGAGCTGTGACGTTCATACTTTTGGGAGCTGTGACGTTCATACTTTTGGGAGCTGTGACGTTCATACTTTTGGGAGCTGTGACGTTCATACTTTTAGGAGCTGTGACGTTCATACTTTTGGAGCTGTGACGTTCATACTTTTGGGAGCTGTGACGTTCATACTTTTGGGAGCTGTGACGTTCATACTTTTGGGAGCTGTGACGTTCCGTTATAGTCCTACATACTGCTGGAATATTGGATTATATTAATATGTCTGCTGGGATACTGTTTTATACTCTGCTGATGTGTGGAAGCATAATTTAAAAGAAAGCGCCCGAGAAAGAAAGATTTAAGGAAGAATGGCTGGGAGATTATAGAAACTGACCTGCCATCAGTGAAGCTGCTTGTTTTAAGAGACACATTTACACGTACAACAATGAAAACTGTCAAGTGGATTGCACAATTTGCAAAAAAAAAACAAAAGAAACTGATAACGAAGGGACGTGCAGTTGTGAGCATAAAACAATATAGATTTGTAGAAAATTGTTATAATTATATATGATGATGGTTCAGTTTTGTTAAGGAAAACGGTATGGCGTGCAGCAATTCTATGCTGATGTGTGCCAGATTACTAGAACAGCATTATATAGCACATGGGGGTGGGTGATTCCTGGAAAAAAAGTATCATTAAAGAAAACTATCTAGACACGTGTCAAGACAGTTTATGCAATTTTCAGTGTGAGTCGCCGATATGGAGACAGAAATCTGAAGAACTTTGTGAGGCTGCAAGTTTCAGTAAGTCACCGGTACAGAGAAAGAAATCTGAAGAACTTTGTGGTGAGGCTGCAAGTTTCAGTAAGTCACCGGTATGGAGAAAGAAATCTGAAGAACTTTGTGAGGCTGCAAGTTTCAGTAAGTCACCGGTATGGAGAAAGAAATCTGAAGAACTTTGTGAGGCTGCAAGTTGTGAAACCGCTTGGCTCTGTACTTTAAATACAGTCAGAAAGTGTTATACGCGTGTACTGTTAAACCTTTGAACACACATCACTGTAAAGATCAGGCTGAGCAAGACAATGACACAGTTCATAACTGCTTTTGGATAAAACGACCAAGCCTGGATATCTCATTGCTAATTCCATTTTAAATGAGTTTAAAGAAGAACTGGCACATGTGTATTGACTTCTTCAATGCAGTGGACTAACTTCAGCAGAGACTTGCCAGTTTACAAAAGCCAAGATTAGAAAACTACGAACACAATATCTTGTCGCAGCCGTCCATTTCTCAGCATAAATTCAAAGAAAGCACAGCGTGATTCTCTCTGCTGTACGTTGATACTGATCAGGGAATCTAACTGCAACACAGAACTTTGACGTAGAGAATCCAAAAATAAATTAGTTGCGTCATAGAAGGTACCACCTGAACGCGAAAAAACGCAATGGACGAGCCTAGAAGGAGAAAAGGGCCCAACATTCAGAGAGTGGACATGTTTCGCTGAGAATCTGGCTAATCTCACTCGAGGCAGTACTTGACAGGGTACTTAGAACATGTGAAGATTCCTGGTAGTAAGGGTGGAAGGTGCTCTGTCTTCTCAGCCCAGGCGTCTGGTCGTTTAACAGAAATGCTGGTTTATCATCATCAGTTGGCCTTTCTTCCTCTCAAACCAATAAGTGTGGTGTGATTTCTAGATGTGTTTATTCTCACATACAACCATGTCGAGAAGGGGGGGGGGGGTCCAACCAGTGCTTTGCTCTGGGGCCCGGAGGTTTTCCCTGTTTTAAGGGAGGGCAGAGAAGGTTTGGCTCAAAGGTTCAAAATCAGACTCTTCAAACAGCCCCATATATGCCCCGCCTAGTGCCGCAGCATCCATGTAAGAGCATATTTGCTAATAGTTCTCATCAAGTGTTGCTTGTTTAAGATTTTCTGCCACAGCTCAGATTTCCTACCAGCGTCTTTAACTTGTCTTAGCTCCAGCAGTCTCTTCACAACTACATTTCATTCCATTCCCGCTCTTCATTTTCTCCTCAGTCTTTCAAATACGTCTTTAGCAATATCACCCTTGTCCATTCTCAGCCTCCCATTTATTTTAGCCTGTCCAGCAAGTCCTTGCCATGTAGTCCCGCAGGCCCTGAACAATAAAACCATGGTAGGCTTGTCACAGTTGACTGGCTTAACAGACGAATCCATTCTTTTCGAAGCAAGTTCTTCTCAGTCTTACAGAACACACTCTGTGAATCCGTCACAATGACACCATTAAACACAGCATGAGCAGCCGGCCATTCAACTGCCGCCGAGACAGCCTCAGTTTCCTTTCCTTTGCTTGATGTGGTGACTTAAGGCTCACGAACAATGTGTCACTACTGTTCCATTTCGGCAGGCAACAAAACCCCAACCACTTCTGCTGTTCCGAGACACTGGGCCATCTGTACATATTACCGCGTCGGAAGACCCGCAGTGATGCTGGAAGACCCGCAGTGATGCTGGAAGATCCACAGCGATGCTGGAAGACCCGCAGTGATGCTGGAAGACCCGCAGCGATGCTGGAAGACACGCAGCGATGCTGGAAGACCCGCAGTGATGCTGGAAGACACGCAGCGATGCTGGAAGACCCGCAGCGATGCTGGAAGACACGCAGCGATGCTGGAAGACACGCAGCGATGCTGGAAAACCCGCAGCGATGCTGGAAGACACGCAGCGATGCTGGAAGACACGCAGCGATGCTGGAAAACCCGCAGCGATGCTGGAAGACACGCAGCGATGCTGGAAGACACGCAGCAATGCTGGAAGACACGCAGCGATGCTGGAAGACACGCAGCGATGCTGGAAGACACGCAGCGATGCTGGAAAACCCGCAGTGATGCTGGATGAGATCTTGAATCCAAATCTCCACTGTCCCCTGTGCCAAATCTCTACATTCACAGCCCTTCTGTATAATAACCTTTGTTAGCTGAGGTCGGTCCTGTACCTGTAAACCAGTCATCACCTTTAGGCACCTCATCTAGGCTGCACACTGATTATTATTGTCTTCTCAGTCTCAGCCAGTCATCAGACGGACATTTCTGTCACAGAGATGGACAGTCACCATCAGAGGGACATTTCTTATACGGAGACGGGCAATAAGCATCAGGCAGATATTTCTGTCACAGAGACGGAAAACAGTCATCAGGCGGACATTTCTTTCACATAGACGGATATTAGCCATCAGGCGGACATTTCTGTCACAGAGACGGAAAACAATCATCAGGCAGACATTTCTGTCACAGAGACGGAAAACAATCATCAGGCGGACATTTCTGTCACAGAGACGGAAAACAATCATCAGGCGGACATTTCTGTCACAGAGACGAAAAACAATCATCAGGCGGACATTTCTGTCACAGAGACGGAAAACAGTCATCAGGCGGACATTTCTGTCACAGAGACGGATAAAAATCATCAAAAGAACACTTCCTGACTTGGTTTACACGGACATTTTTTTTCATAGGTTAAGACAGGAGCAGATGAAGCACCCCTGGAGCCCGAGGCTAACAAGTGCTCCCCCCCCTCCCCTCTATGTATTGCCATATAAGAGTCACAAAATAAAAGCCTGTATTAACATTTTTCTTCTCCTGGACACAAAGGTTTAAGCCTGTTTAGACTAAAGAGTAACCCAGCACTGTGCCTATGTATTATTTTGAAAGCTCTAGTACCTCTGCCATCTCCCTGTAAGCTACGAGCTGGTGTTCTTTGCAGCCGATGCTGTGGAGGTGTTGAGGCATCAGCGTGGGAGCGGGTTATGCCGGCTATTTTTTTCAGTCTCGAAGTACAGCTAAAAAGCAGGGGGTGTGCAATGCTTCTTTAGCAGACTCCACCACCAAGGGGGCTATGGCGATACCTGCCCCGTTAGCCAGGCTAGGCTTATTACTGGGGGTAGCAAAAGAGAGGTGGGACAGGGTCTTGCTCAGCTATGGGTCGCTAAACCTGACTCTGGCATGTCAGCTATGGGTCGCTAAACCTGACGCTGGCATATCAGCTATGGGTCGCTGATTGATTGCCTCATCGGACAGCGTCTGCGACATCGCCATTTTGTATGTTAAAAAACTAGATCTTGAACAAGCACCCCGTGAACTCTCTGACCTTTGCCCTTTGCTCTTAGGTCTTGTCATAAAATGGTCAGATGCTCTTCTGTAGCCATGAATATGCCTTTTTACGGTCACACTGTCAATACAAGAATACGAAAAATAACTGTTATATGAGACAAATGTGTCTTGTTCACCTACACCTTCAAGGTCAAGGTAGTATGATGCTGGGGATCTTAAGCGGAAATGACCTGTGGCAAGAACTGAAACAAGGGAAATAATTAGCACACCTCTGACCTTTGCCAGAAAACTCTAGAAATATCATCTTTGGATTATAAATATCTTCCTGTTTATTATTTATTTATTTATTTGAGAAATGTAGGCTTTTATCTATTTCTGTTTTGTTAATTTGATGTGTTTGATCACTGGGGTTTGCAACAGAAAACAAAACCAAAATTAAGGATTTGCCCTCTTTTCAGAAAACAACTTTTACTTCTGAAGAGACGGTGATGCGACCACAGGGATGCTAACTCGTGGTGCACGTTTCTGTAGACACTGCGTTGTTTATGTTGTTTGTGTTGTTTATGTTGTTTGTGTTGTTTATGTTGTTTGTGGTGTTTGTGTTGTTTATGTTATTTGTGGTGTTTGTGCTGTTTATGTTGTTTGTGCTGTTTATGTTTTTTGTGTTGTTCGATTTCTTTGTGTTGTTTATGCTGTTTGTGCTGCTTATGTTCTTTGTGTTGTTTATGTTGTTTATACTGTTTATGTTGTTTGTGTTGTTCGATTAGTTTGTATTGTTTATGCTGTTTGTGCTGCTTATGTTGTTTGTGCTGTTTGTGTTGTTTATGTTGTTTGTGTTGTCTGTGTTGTGTTTGTTGTTGTTTGTGTTTTTACGGTGCTTGTGTTCGTCGTGTTGTTTGTGTTGTTATATTGTTTGTGTTGTGTATGTTGTTTATTGTGTTTTTGTTGTTCGTGTTCTTTGTGTTCTTTATGTTGTTTGATTGTGTTCGTGTTGTTTGCAAGTATGTGTGGTCCTGTAGTAAGCCTGAAAAAAGTTAAAGGTCACACCGCACTTTTTGTACAATGAAAAGAAGATGTGCGGCGGGTGTGTACAAATTCGTCAGATCTCGGCGGTGGCCTTCACCTTGGCCATGCACTCGCATGAGCTTGTTAACTCTGAGAGCACACCACTTTTAAGGAGCATTTTTATTAAAATGTTTGCTGTTAAGTCACAAGTCAGGCAGTTTCCCTCTCGAAATCGATAAAAAAAACTAATGTAAAGACCATTTAAATTTTAAAAAAAATAAATAAAACACACACACAGCGTGTAACTAAAGATGGGCTCCCTCTCTCTGCACATGCAGCGACGAAGAACTGGTCATGAAACTCGGTCATAGAGAACGGAAGCAATATCTTACATCTTACATCCTTCCCGCGCCGTTAAACTTCACACAGGGCTCGCATAGTTGTTTGCCAAGTTTTCCTGTTCTCGGCGAGTCTTTCAACTTCATCAAGGGATGTTATGCCCTGGATTCTCTTAACAATGTCCTCTTTAGAGTTTCACGTGGTCGACCTCTTTTTCTTCAGCCTGTTGTCCTTCACTTGATAGCAATATACAGTATGTGAATTTTGATGTGGAGTATAGCAAAGAAAGATGAACAACAACTGTAGGTCTTTGAAAACAAGATCCAAAGAAGAATCTTTGGGTCCATAAAGGATACCAACACTGGGGAAGGAAGAGCTAGAAGGAACACTGAACTTAACAGCTTATTTAAATCTCAGTGGATTATAAACGACTTGAAAATGAACAGACTACACTGGCTGGGCCGTGTAGAATGAATGGAAGAGAACGGACAAAACGAAAACTATGTATGTACAGGAGACAAAGGAAACAAGACCAAGAGGTAGACCAAGACAACACAGATGGAAAGACAACACAGAAGAGGATATAAAAGAAACGTGTGTCACCAGCTAGAGAGAGAAGATCAGGAAGAGAAATGAATGGAGGTGAACTTTATCTGCAGCAATGAGTCTTAATGGCTCGGAAAGCTGAAGAAGAAGAAGAAGAAGAAAAAGAAAAAGAAGAAGATGTAGAAGAAGAGGAGGAGGAGGAGGAGGAGGAGAAGAAGAAGAAGAAGTGATGTTTGATGTGCCTTGTGGCCCCCTTATTGTCATGGACAATACTGACTGAGTAACAAAAGAGAAAAAAAAACCCAGCCCACTTCATTCTTATGGAGTACCTAATAAGAGAAACATCCCAGTACATCTCCAGCTACGCTGTCAAACCATTCAGTTACAAATTCATCACTCGCTTATCCCCTTGGCTTTCCTCGTCCAGAAAATAAAGCCTATTTTCTCGAGAAAATCCCGTAGCAGCTATCCCGTATTTGCGATTTGTTAAGTCAGTGCGATGCTCTGTATTAAAAACAAATAACTCGGGACTGTACATTATCGAGACATTAAAAAAAATAGCTAAGATAAAGGAAAATAGAAGGTAGAACAAAGACGGAAAAAGAAAAGGAGAAGTTAAAAAAACATTTGTACCAAAAGTCCAGTTCTGATTCCAGTATTCCTTTGAAAAAAAATATTCTTTAACGTTTTTATATGAAATATTGATGGCTTGTTTTATTATTAGATGTTGTATTGGTTCTTTTATTGATGGAAGTTTGCATTGAATTTTTTTGATGTTTTATGTATAGTTTGTAGACAGTAAGCACCTTTTCCTTGTTGCACTAACAGGGGCCAGACTAAAGCACGGAAAGTCGACGAGGTTCTCTAGTACAGAAATCAGAGTTGACTGTTAAGCGAGACTACGGGCAGGAAATAATCTATTGATCTACTGTCTCTGTGTCTCTCATTTTCGATCCTAGTGTCTCCTCTGATAACTGTATTAATGCCTCTCATTTTATTGTGACTGTCTTTAATAACTGCCTTTTTTTTGTCTCATATTTTACGATGAATGTCTTTGAACTGCCTTGGTGTCTCTCATGTTTTATTGAATGTCTTTGATAACTGTTTTTGTGTCTCTATCATTTTTTTGTTGTTGAATGTCTTTTTAAAGTGCCTTTTTGTTTCATATTTTACGTTGAATGTCTCTTTAAAGTGCATTTTTGTCTCATATTTTATGTTGAATGTCTTTTTAAAGTGCATTTTTGTCTCATATTTTATGTTGAATGTCACTTTAAAGTGCTTTTTTGTCTGATGTTTTTTGTTGAATGTTTTTGATAACTTCCTTGGTGTCTCTCGTATTTGTTGTTGATATGTCTTTGATGATTAAATTAGTGTTTCTCGTTTCCTGTCTAATATCATTTATAAATGCCCTGGTGTCTCATTTTTCTGTCCAGTGTCTGTCATTCTCCAAAGTCTTCGGAAAGGCAGCGAGTTTAACGTCCGCAAAAGGTTCTGCTCTCTTCTGCGCATGGGCAACAAATTAGCCCGACCAGACCAGTTAATTTTATCTTCTCGTCTCCCTCCAGACTTACCCCGTTATGTTGGGGTACTGGGGATCGGGCTGGATGGGGAGAATGCAGACTTAATAATGGGAGTCAACGATTTGCATCATGTAGGAGGGATATTCAAGGTTCCATACATTCCCTCCGTTTATCTCACTCACTCACTCACTCACTCACTCACTCACTCACTCACTTACTCACTCACTCACTCACTCACTCACTCACTCACTCACTCACTCACTCACTAACTCACTCACTCACTCACTCACTCACTCACTCACTCACTCACTCACTCACTAACTCACTCACTCACTCACTCACTCACTCACTCACTCACTCACTCACTCACTCACTCACTAACTCACTCACTCACTCACTCACTAACTCACTCACTCACTCACTCACTAACTCACTCACTCACTCGCTCACTAACTCACTCACTCACTCACTCACTAACTCACTCACTCACTCACTCACTAACTCACTCACTCACTCACTCACACACACCCACCCACATACCCATATACATATATATATATATATATATATATATATATATATATATATATATATATATATATAAAAGAGGAATATATATTTTAACAAAAGAAGTACGTTGAAACACCAGAAAAGACAAAAACAATAAGTACAAGATCGAATAGAAGGACATCAGAAGTGTGGAAGAGATAGTGAAATGTTTAAAGAAATTAAGACATTGACAAGAAGTGTCACACCTAAGCTAAATGTAATTTGTGATGAGATGGGGGAATACCTTGACAGAGACAGAGGAAATTCTAGAAAGATGGAAGGAATATTGCAGAAGAATGTATGAAACAAACGACTGTGGAAGCAGAAATCAACAATGTGAATTATTGTTGGAGGAGAAAGAACCCGAACCGACAATAGAACAAGTTTTATGGGCAATAGAGAATCTGAAAAATGGTAAATCACAAGGATGTGATGAGATAACAGCTGAATTTATTAAAGCAGGAGGAAAGGAATATGCACAATCTATCATGCGCTATGTAAAAAGATATGGCATTTAGGTATTTGGCCAAAAGAATGGAAAAGAACTGTATTCATACCATTGCCAAAAAAAAGT
This sequence comes from Achatina immaculata, assembly GCA_009760885.1. Classification (NCBI taxonomy): domain Eukaryota; kingdom Metazoa; phylum Mollusca; class Gastropoda; order Stylommatophora; family Achatinidae; genus Lissachatina; species Lissachatina immaculata. Next base: position 46,876,148 of record CM019696.1, on the reverse strand, counting down.
AAGCTTGAAATTATGCACAAACTACAGAACTGTTGTCCTGGTTAGTCATGCCAGTAAAATTCTATTAAAATGATAATGGTTAGACTTCGTAAGAAAATAGAAGAAGAGAGCAATATGGTCCAATCTGGTTTAAGGCAAGGAAGAGGATTAAGAGATCATATATTCAGTATAAGATTAATAATAGAGAAATGCAGAGAGTTTAATGTGAATCTATATTCATCTTTTATAGACTACTCAAAGGCATTTAATTGTGTACAACACCAGAAACTTTGGGAAATAATGGAAAAAATGCGATTTCCAACACATTTGATACAATTAACATCACTGCTGTATCTAGACCAACAGGCAGCAGTAAGAATAAATGGTAAATAACAACAACTTGGTTTGATGTAAAACAAGGGGTCCGTCAGGGGTGCATATTGCCTTACTTATTTAACTTGTATACTGAAAATATAATGAGGAGTGTATGAGAAGATGTAGACAAAGAATATTACGATGCCATAACAATTGGAGGTTATGAAATACCAGAGATTAGATATGCTGATGACACAGTATTACTGTCCACAACACAAAAATGAATGGAAAAACTAATTATGTCCGTCCGTAAGAACAGCGAAGAGCAGAACCTCTATCTTAATGCAAAGAAAACTAAATTGATGACAACTGACAAAACAAACAAGGCAGCTGAAATATGTATCAATGAGGAGAAATTGAAAGAAGTGGAGAGTTTTGAATATCTTGGATCACTACTAACTAATAATGGAGATACAATGAGAGAAATTAAAAGTAGGACATCTATCGATTTACTTCAAAAAGTAAAACAACTAAAGAATCTGTGGGGAATGAATCTTTATGAATCTTTATTTTTCAAGGGTAAAGAATTGGGCACGCAGGCCTGTCTTACATTCTGCCTGGGAGGAACAGACAGAACTACAAAAATAAGATTTTTAAGGACATGCATCTTTTCCATCGCAACATATGCCTGTGAGACCTGGACACTTAACAAAACAGCTGAGAAACACATAAATGCCTTTGAATGTAAATGCTACAGAAGAGTTCTTCAAATGTTATGGACACAAAAACGAACAAATATATCCATACTACAAGAACTTAATATTGAAGAAGGCTGGCTAGTAAAGAGGTTTAAACAAACAAACAAAGTATTTTGGATACATTAAACGTTATGATAATCTAGAGAGACCGTCTTGGAAGGGTACATAATGGGAAAAAGAAAGAGAGGAAGACCAAAGCGAAGATGGCTGCAAGACATTGTTGATGATCTGTAAATGGATGCATCAACAGCAGGCCATCTTGCTCACAACCGAGAGGCCTACAGGAGTGCTGTTAGGGAGGCAAAGTTCCGCAAGGGACATGCAAATGAATGTATGAATGAATGAATGAAACACACAAATACGTACATACATATAAATAAAAGAATGAAATGAATAGATGCCTTCACCAACCGACTTCAGACTGACTCTCTCTCTCTCTCTCTCTCTCTCTCTCTCTCTCTTACATTTATTTCATCTTTTCTTTCCAACAGACAGCTGGTAGTTTGCCTTAAAAACTCTAAGTCAAGTTCATCTGTGATTGATAATGGCATTCCACAGGGATCTATTCTTGTTTCTCTTTTGTTTACCATCTACATCAGTGATCTTCTACTTCATCTAAAAAAAATCATGTTGTGATCTCTTTGCTGATGACTGCACAGTTTACAGTAGTGACAATGATTGTATTAACCTTGAGTCAACTCTTCAAATTGAAATAAACAGTCTAATTAACTGGAACAACAACATCAGAATGCTCATAAACATCAGCAAAAGGAAATCCATGCTCATTACAGCAAGACAGAAATTAACAAATTCACCAACAACAACACTACAGCTCCATGATGGAACCTCACAGATAGAGAATGTTAGTGAACATAAAACTCTAGGTCTGATGATTGACCACCACCTCAGCTGGAATCATCATGTAGACAAACTAACCAAACTCATTGCACAAAAAGTTTACCAATTTACTAAAATTAAAGATTTTCTTGACATAGACAAAAGAAAAATATACATTTCACAGATACAGACACACTTGGACTACTGCTCCACAGTCTGGGATGGTTGTTCCAATTCAAACGTGAAAAGAATTTACTCACTTTACTCACTGACAAACATACAGCACGTATTACAGATAAGGACAAACATCTTGATATTATACCCCTCAAGAAGAGATTACTTTTCAAGAAGGCCAAGTTACTTCATAAAGTTCTATCGCACAATTCTCCATCCTATCTGTGGTCGTTGTTCAAATCCAACCCAAAGCACAGTCAACGCTCAAGCAATTGTATTTTCCCAAAACCAAGGCTTGACATGTTTTAAAAAAGCTTCTCTTACTCAGCTGCCTACCTTTGGAATGCCCTACCAATTCATGTAAAACTTATAAGTAATATTCGTTCTTATAACTTTAAACTTTGTCAACATCTGTTTGGTATGGATTATATGCCTCCCTAAACATAGTCTAAAGTATTTTAAAGTATGGCTTGATTGTTGTAATTTTTTTTAAATACTGCTTTTTAAAAAAAATAAATTTGTTAGTTTTGAATGAATGTAAGAATGCAAGTTTATTTCATGTTGTTACATAAATCAGAGTGCGGAGCGTATGGACATGAGATAAGTTTATTATTTATTTATGAAATCATTTAATTGTGTCTTCATGATTATTATGCTCATTAACAAATGCTGAATGACTGTGACTGAGTGAAAGCTGTATGATGAAGGGCAGAATGTCAGACGGGCCTACGTGCCCAATTCTTAACCCTTTGAAAATAAAGTATATTCGTTCGCTCGTTCGTTCTCTCTCTTAACGACACAAGTTGCAGAGAACATATTTCTGCTTCGGAAGGTGCAGAGGTCAAAGCACCAGTCAGCGACAACACCAGAAATGGCGAAACATATTTATACAGATGGATCAGAAGTTCTTTGCAAGAGAGTCTTCAATGGGAAGTCAAATGGCAGGGCGGTCAGATACGCCAGCGGTGCTCTTGTTGCAGAACAACAAGTAGCCTCGCAATAGGGATCTTGATCATGACTGTATCTCTGATCTGACTGAAGTTATAAGACTTATACGCAAGGATGCGCGTGACTGACTCAAGAAACATGCTAAGAAAAACTCTCGCTGGCTCACTATCACAGGAGATACTCGACTCCCTGTAAATGGTCATATATCCATCCACTGACCCTCATTTCTGTAGTAGGCCATGCAGGTGTCCAAGAAATGAAAGAGGGATCAGTTGGATGACTCCGACTACTGAACAGAGAAAGGGAAGCGATGAATCGAGCCGATATCATCAATACTGTAAGAGATGCTGGTTACACAAAACACATCTGCCTCTCCACTTACGACATGGTTAGTTCTGGAAAAAAGTCATGTTGAACATCATTGCTTAGCCTGGTCTACCTTAAACGAGCTCAAAACACTTACATTAGACTACCTTAAACGAGAAGAAAAGAAGAAGAATTAGACTTCTTTAATTTGTTCAAAACTATCATCATTAGCCTTCCTTTAATGTGCTCAACATTCTTACATCAGACTCTTTTAAACGAGCTCAAAATTACATAAGCCTATCTTAAACGTACTCAAAACACTTACATTAGACTTCCTTAAACGTACTCAAAACACTTACATTAGACTTCCTTAAACGTACTCAAAACACTTACATTAGACTTCCTTAAACGTACTCAAAACACTTACATTAGACTTTCTTAAACGAGCTCAAAATACTTACATTATAGTTCCTTAAACGAGCTCAAAATACTTACATTATAGTTCCTTAAACGAGCTCAAAATACTTACATAAGCCTATCTTAAATGTACTCAAAACACTTACATTAGCCTACAGTTGGTTAAAATCATTTAACACAAAACTTACGGTATAACAAAGCTGAATATCTCACGGCACTAATTGAATCTGTTGTTAAAAGGGACAAAAACAAAAGTCTGGAACCTGTACGGTTTCCCACTTATCGTACATCTGGAGGCACCCAGGGCTTGAAGGATCCTTAGAGTAGCACAGACTATTAATACTGACCCAGACCTGCCACTGCCAGTTCGGGCGCCCATTCTCCTCGTGTCATGACCTTTACGCATGCGTCAACGAATGCTGGTGAGCAAGACGGATAGTGTAAAGTGCTCAGTGCAAGTGCGTGTTTGCGTGCGTTTTGGAGTTATTTCTTACTTGGTCTAATCCATAAAATGGGCAAAATTCGAGCGCAATGAAGAAAACTGTAGAAAACAACGGGTAGAAGATGAATTGTTTGTCAAACTGATAATGATGGCTGCCGAGATGACAACAAAGTTGAGAAAGAGAGAGAGAAAGAGGGAGAGAGAGAGAGAGAGAGAGAGAGAGAGAAAGGAGTATCGTACGGCATATCACTAGCTCAGGAAAATATCAAAAATCAAAATCTGAAATACAATTTCTACCGAATGCCTGTCGCTTTCGCAACATTGTAAAATCAAAATATGGCAAGTCGAACCATTGTAAGTTGAGGGACATCTGTATAAATAGTGGCATGTGTGAATAGGCGTTGCTGTCAAGAATTAGAGAGCTAGATGTACCACTTGGTATGGAGAAACATGAACGACTAATTAACTGCAGAAAGATGGTCATTCAGTGCAGGCATTTGTCAGTTATTTAACGATGAACAAGATAGTGAAGAGAAGATAAGGGCACCTTCGGATGTGCCCGGATAACACAAAGGATGGACCTTCCTAAATAATGAAATAGTCTAGTGGCGGGCTTTTTTCCGACATCATCATCATCATCATCATCGTCGTCGCCGCCGTCGTCGTCGTCGTCGTCATCATCATCTTCTTCTTCTTCTTCGTCTTCTTCTTCTTCTTCTTCTTTTTCTTCTTCTTCTGTCACCCTGAAACTGCGAGCATAGAGTTCTTTGCTATCCATGAAGTTATCGAAGCACTGCATGGTGTAGGATAGGGAGCGAGTTAGTTCAGTTTTTTTCTTTCAGTCCCTGAGTGAAGCTAGAAAACAGGGTATGCAATACTTCTTTAGCAGACTCCACCACCATGGGAGCTACGGCCATCCCTGTCCCGTTAGCCAGACTAGGCCTGTTACTGTGGGTACCAACAGGAAGTGGGACAGTTCGGCTATCTGACACCAGCATACCTGACACTAGCATACCTGACACTAGCATACCTGACACTAGCATACCTGACACTAGCATACCTGAAACTAGCATACCTGAAACTAACATACCTGACACTAGCATACCTGAAACTAGCATACCTGAAACTAGCATACCTGAAACTAGCATATCTGACACTAGCATACCTGAAACTATCATACCTGAAACTAGCATACCTGAAACTAGCATATCTGACACTAGCATACCTGAAACTAGCATACCTGAAACTAACATACTTGACACTAGCATACCTGACACTAGCATACCTGAAACTAGCATACCTGACACTAGCATACCTGACACTAGCATACCTGAAACTAGCATACCTGAAACTAGCATACCTGAAACTAGCATACCTGACACTAGCATACCTGACACTAGCATACCTGCTATGTGTTGCTGGCTGCTAAATCAGACTGCGTCTCCGCCCCTGTAGCTTTTTCTTTGGAAACAGGCTGTTGTTAAGCTGTTAGCTGCAGCTTCTTTTGATGTGGTTACACGTGGTTTCTCAACAAAATGTGGGTAGTGGTTACACGTGGTTTCTCAACAAAATGTGGCTAGTTGTTACACGTGGTTTCTCAACAAAATGTGGCTCTTTATTAAGTGGGACTTTAAAAGAAAACGTAGAAAACAATGAGACTTACGCACAACAAAGTTCAAAGTTCTGACTCTGGCTTCACTGCATTCGGGACAACCCCATATATGCTCCTCCGCCTACTGCAGCATCTACCCAAAAGTTTGTTTACTAATAGTTCCTGTCAAATGTTTGTTATTTACTGGCGGTACCTTTAATTTATCCTAGCTCCAGCAATCTCTTCACAGCTACATTGTTCTTCCATTCCAGCTCTTCAATTTCCCGGAGTATTTCCAATATGGCTGTTCTGTTCTATGTCAGTCTGCCGTTTATTTTAGTTTGTCCAGCAAATGTATCATCGCCATGTACTCCCGCATGCTCTGGACAGTAAAGCCACGTTTAGGCTTGTCACAGATGACTGGCTTTAACAGATGAACCCATTCTTTTCGAAGCAAATTCTTCTGTCTTACGAAGCATACTCTGGGAATCCATCACAATGACGCCATTAACCACAGCATGAGCAACTAGCCATTCCATTGCCGCGGACACAGCCTAAATTCCCATTCGCATGCTTGATAAGGTGACTTCAAAGGCTCTCGAACCCTGTTGCACTACTCTTCCATTTCGATAGACAACAAAAGCCCCAACTCTTCTGCTGTTCCGAGTCACTGAGACATCACAAAAAGTTATAAAGCCAAGTATGAATGATTTTTCTTAAAATACGTGGACAATGCAGTTCAGATATGAGAAGAAAAAAGATAGCAAGAGAATGTAGTCAAGTCGAAACCCGAACACCAAACGTTTTGATTGACAAGTCATAGCCCCACCAATATGTAGCCGTTTATCACTCTACACGATGAAGCTGTATTCTTAATTCACTTGTTGCTGCAACTGCATGCAACTATATGACGGGCTCCACTGAGGTGGCTATAAATAGCTATCAAATTATAATGACCTTGATGGTGGTGATGGAGTTTTGCTTGGTACTCTCCGTGTTGTCTACATACTTTACGTCTGCAGACGAACTTTTACCCATTCTCGCACTACCTCTCAGTAGCAGAATAGCCGCACAGAAACTACCTTAAAAGTTATAATAATTTTTAATGGTACACTGAATGACGATGAGACGATGTGACAATGTGACAGTGGCACGAGCCATTCCAATAACACACACTAAGGACGTAAAACTCAAGGCAACCAGCTAGAACAAGTTCCCGGCGTCTACTAATGTCCTAAGACTTCAACGCCAACGGGATATCCTGCTATATTCTATTCCAATGAGCTATTACAAACTAGTTACACGTTTCATAGACTAACTAACTACAACTTCCTAATCGAAATACAAATTTCAACTATCTCTAGATTCTAAGTGCTAACCTCATTTTTTCTTCCATCTTGTCGTCTCCTAGTCCTTTCTTCGTCTGCTCGTTCTTGTCGTCTAGTCCCTTTCTTTTTTCTGTCTGTTAAGGTGCCGCACTGTGCCTTTTTTTCTAGTCGAGCGACAACCAGAGGATCGGGTTTTTCCGATTACTCTGTACTTAGTTTCTCCCTTTCAAACAAAAATTACGCTAACTGTCCACTTCTAATATACTGCTACAAAGTCAATCCAGTCAGTCAGTCGTTAGCATGTTCCTTGTGGAACTTTGCCTCTCTAACAGCTCTCCTGCAGGCCTCTCATTTGTACGCAAGATGCCCTGCATCTGACGCATCCATTTGCAGATTATCAACGATGTCTTGCAGCTATCTTCGCCTTGGTCTTCCTCTCTTTCTTTTCCCCATTATGTACCCTTCCAAGACGATCTTCTCTAAATTATCATGACGTGTAATGTGTCGAATATTTAAGTTTTCTTTGTTTAATCCTCTTTACTAGCCAGCCTTCTTCAATATTAAGTTCTTGTAGTATCGGTATATGTGTTCTTTTTGCGTGTCGATGATATTTTAATAACTCTTCTGTAGTTTTTACATTCAGAGGCATTTATGTGTTTCTCATCTGTTTTGTTAAGTGTCCGGGTCTCACAGGCATATGTTGCAATGGAAACGATGCATGCCTTTAAAAATCATATTTTTGTAGTTATGTCTGTTCCTCTCCACAGCTTCTTTGGTTGTTTTACTTTCTGAAGAGCGATAGATGTCCTCCCTTTAATTTCCCTCATTGTATCTCCATTGTCAGCCAGCAGTGATCCAAGGTATTCAAAACTCTCCACCTCTTCCAATCCCTCCTCATTGATACTCATTTCAGCTGCCCCATTTGTTTTTGTCAGCCGTCATCAATCCAGTTCTCTCCCCATTAAGATAGAGGTTCCGCTTTTCACTATTCCCACGAACTGACACAATCAGTTTCTTCATTCCCTTAGCAGTCAGCTAAGGGTCTGAAAGCCAAGTTTATGCCTCAGAAAATAGTTCTATGTCAAGTTCTCCGTATAGATTCCCCAGAACAATACTCCAAGGCAAAGACACTCCACAACGCGCTTTCTGTTAACCTTTCCTTTTTTGTTTTAACCTTCAGAGGCAGATAATTTGAGTTTTCTTTAACAGATGATTACAGGTCGTGAAGCGAGTCAGCGGGAGTTAGCTACAGTCAGATGCTAAATGCTAGCCTGATGACATGTGGAGAAGGCGTAATCAGTTAAAGGAGACCAGCACGTACAGGGCGTGTTCAGTGGGGTGATAAGAGTTATTAGAGGCTTAAGACTCGTGAACGTGAAGCTGGTGGTGATGCTGAAGTGAATGTGAAGGTGTTGTATGTCCGTGATGGAGGTTGTCACGGAGTGACTGAATGAAACTAAGTGATGGAGTCATATGTTGTAGTGTTTTCTCTGCTTCATGGTACTGAGGCATTTAAAGAGGTATTCCCTTGAAGTAACCCATACTACTGATATATATATATATATATATATATGTAAGGAGGTATTTTCTGAAATATTCCATACTCTGTTACATATAAGGCGATAATGCTTGAAGTAATCCATACTGGTAAGAGATATAACAGGATATTACATGAAATATTCCATACTACTGAGACATAGAAGGGGATCTTCTTTGAAATATTTCATACTACCGAGACATACAAGGGGATCTTCCTTGAAATATTTCATGCTACTGAAACATACAAGGGGATCTTCTTTGAAATATTTCATGCTACTGGGACATATAAGGGGATATTACTTGATATATTCCTTACTATTGATACATATAAGGGGATATTCCTTGATATATTCCTTACTATGAGACATATAAGGGGATATTCCTTGAAATATTTCATACTACTGAAACATACAAAGGGATCTTCCTTGAAATATTTCATGCTACTGAGACATATAAGGGGATATTCCTTGAAATACTCCTTACTATTGAAACATATAAGGGGATATTCCTTGAAATATTCCTTACTATTGAGACATATAAGGGGATATTTTTTGAAATATTCCTTACTATTGAGACATATAAGGGGATATTCTTTGAAATATTCCTTACTATTGAGACATATAAGGGGATATTGAAATATTCCAAAATACGAAGACATACTTTCCTTGCCTTGTTCCATGTCACTGAGGTATATAATGAGATATGGCGTTAGTGTCTATGTTTTCTTTGGTACGTTCCTGTCACTAAAGACATAGATGGACAATGTGTTAATGTCTATATTTCATTTGAAGTGTTCAATGTCACTGATGTATCTAGAGCGACATACGGGTACTTGTAGTGTCCATATTTTCCCTGACCTGTCATCACTAAAAGATGACGTCACAGAAAGCAACATGTGACGAATATGAGACGAGTCTTGTGATTGGCTGATAGTCAGCGTTTGTGACTGGATATATGGAAACAGTAAAATGTAGAAAATCTCTACATTAACCTCCAGCACGTTGGGACCATTATTTGAAACAGAAATTACAAGTTTATCAGAAAGACTTTTCCTGCATCGCCAGAAATTCTTCTTACCTGACTGGCGTACGTAGAAGTCTGTTGCCTGAAGTCTTCTAATCCTACTTTGTGTTTCTGAATTCTTTCGGTGGAATAATTCGGGTCTGATTACAACACTAAGTAATGTTCTCTAGAACTTTGTTAAGCACCAGCAGATGGGGAGGAAAAATACCATTAGGGAAAATAGAACACCCGTTGAAGACGATGCGTCTACATGTTTCATATAATGACCTGGAGATATTCTCACTTGTGTTCTGATCTACCTGGAAATATGAACAATTGTTCTATTTCTCTGTGCTTTAACGAGGCTGAGGGTGGGAGCATTTTGTTGATTTCTGATTTTTGTTTGAAAAGTAGGAGCAGATCTCAAACCGAGCTTCCTGATCACCATTGGCATTCACATGGGGCATGAATCACATCAAGTTAATCACATTAAGTTAATCACATCAAGTTAATCACATTAAGTTAATCACATAAAGTTAATCACATGAAGGGGCACACCATCTTTTTCTTAGGAGCACAACAAGAGGCGGGGCAAGATCTCTGCCAGTTATAGTTTTTCTACCACAATAACCATGACATTACAGTGGTTCTCAAAGGAGGCGGTGGGAAGATCTAGGGAAACAAAAGGGGAGAATAGTTAGCAGCACGAGAAAGTGGGGAAGGACCTTAAGAGCCAACTGAGATTCTAATGTATGGAAGCGACAGGGATGTGACATGGAACACAAGATGGTAGAAAGAACCCGAAAATATTTGAAAACCACTATTCTGTCTCCGCTATGTTCCCCCCCCCCCCAAGACAGAGACAAAAATGACTCATTTCAAAACATCAAAATGCTCCAGCAAATCAAGTTTAGTGCATAAATCAAGTAAATGGAATACAACAAAACGATACATATGAAAATAATTTGTTTTCTGACCCTGTTTTTCTACATCGCATGCGTGTGTAACACAGGTCCCAGTATATACATGTCCTTTTCTGTCTGTATGTGTCAAGTGATTAAATAGTAGAGAAGATGCAAACCCCTTCCTTGGCTGAGGTCTTGAGTGCGACAACTACAGAGAACACCTTCCAGTCAGGACTCTCACAAAGAAGCAACAATGCCCGTTGGTCAGAACATCTGGAGTTATTTAATCAAGGGACGATGAAGATTGACGATAAACAAGTTCTCACGAAACATGATAATACTGGCAATGGTAGACGACGATACTTCTCTCAAGCATGACCTGTTTACATCATACAGGCACATATAGCCATCATCACACAGACAAAATACAGTCATCTTCACACAGACAAAATACAGGCATCATCACACGGACAAATACAACCATCATCACACAGACAAATACAACCATCATCACACGGACAAATACAACCATCATCACACAGACAAATACAACCATCATCACACAGACAAATACAACCGTCATCACATAGACAAATATACCCATCATCGTAGAAGCATAATCCAGACCGCCGTCTTCAGACATATACCACTCAGTCTCTAACTTTCTCACAACTACTTTCTTCTGTGACTGGCTCTATCAGCAGACCCACACTTCATTGGTTGTTGGAACGGAAGGCGGAGCAGGTATGGGAATGCCCGGACTGCGGGAATGTCAGTCTCTGATCACAGTTTACAGTTTATTTTGTTAATTCCCCTGTCTTCCTCTACAATGCCCCGGCTGGCTTGATCTGGAAACTGTGGTCACATGACTTAGTGAACGATGCGTTACTTATTTTCCTTCTTTGCTTGTTTGTTAAATTTTGTAGCCAGACTGCCACCCAAACTGCCATGTTTGAATTTTATATTTATTCATAATCCCTGGACAGCAAAGATTGCTAAAGAAGAATGCAGTATACGAGAAGAGAAGGAGAAACCAAAATAAAATCTTCTGAAAAAAATACTAGAGAGACAGTGTACTTTCATAAGACAAGCAATGAGAAGAAGGGGCATTGAAAATATTGTAACAACTTGAAAAACAGGGAAGAAGAAGCAGGGGAAAGCCGAGAGAAACGATACGGGATAGTTTGATAAAACAGTATGAGATGAGATCACCAACTGAACTGATGGCAAGCATGAAGGATCGAGTACTATGGAGAAGCATAATAGCCAACGCAAGTCGGCACGGCACCTGATAATGATGATTTATTCAATGGGAGATATACCGGGTCTACACATTTCCTGCAGAAACTGTTGTTATTTATAATGCTTGTTAAGTGTACAGTTTCTTCTTCTTGAAAGCAGAGCTGGACGGAAATGTTCGGAGCAGTTTTGATAGATAAAACAAGGAGAAAGGAATGGAACAGAAATTAGCAGTAGGAGATTAGAACAGTGAGATGGTTACGAAAAACAGCAACAACAACAACAACAACAAACCAACATGTGGAGTTAAATGCTTTCGCCAAGAACAACAGAGAGGACAGAACAGATAACAGACGCATCTGAGGTCCGGGCTTGGTTCTTTATCTCCTGGTTCTAACTTTCCCTCTTTTCTTCTCTCTTTCTACAGTTTTTGCAAAACTACACCGCACATTTCTGTCTGAGTCCCCTACCATTTGAAATCCATTAGCAATATTTCATCCTTTAACTCGCACCTTTTTCGACATTTACTTGCTTATAGTAGATTATATAAGCTTATATAAGCCTCCATAGAATAACCAGTAACCTCTCAACCAATGGCTTGCCAACCATCAGACTTCTAAAAGGACATGATTCTAAAAGGTCTTGTTAGAAATTATTTTAATGAATGTTAAAGAACGTATGTTATAAGAACTGTACTGAAAATGTACTTTTGTTTATGCATATGTCTGCGTGTGCGAGCGCGCGCTATTTTGTTAGGCTAATTGCTTCTTCTCTTATACTGTGCATGTAACAGTTTAATCTTACACTTCTTTTGATATGTTTTTTCCTCCTGTACTTTGTATACTTGTATTAAATCGAGTGTGTGGGAAGAATGAAAGATGGAGTGATGAAGGGCAGAATGTAAGACGGGCCTGCTTTCCGAATTCTTTACCCTTTAAAAATTAATTAATTAATCCATTCATTCATTCATTCATTCATTCATTCTAGTAGAAGCAAATTTATAGCGGTCATTATCTCACTTCATGAAAGTTAACATTTCGAACCCTTATCATAACTTGTCATATCCTTCTTCATTTTTTTTTTGGCGTGATTGTTTTACAGCAGTTTGCTATAAGGATTGCTCTCATTCTTTTTTTTAAAATCAGGTTTGCTTTAACTCTTTTGTTTATCAGGATTGCTCTCACTCTGATTCTATCAGGATTGCTCTCTTTTTTAATCAGGATTGCACTCACTCTTTTTGATCAGAATTGCTCTCAATCTTTTTTTTATCAGGATTGCTCTCACTCTTTTTTTAAATCAGGATTGTTCTTATTCTTTTTTATCAGGATTTCTCTCACTCTTTTTTCTATCAGGATTGCTCTCACTCTTTTTTCTATCAGGATTGCTCTCGTTCCTTTTCTATCAGGACTGCTCTCACTCTGTTTCTATCAGGATTGCTCTCACTGTTTTTTTTTAATCAGGATTGCTCTCATTCTGTTTTATCAGGATTGCTCTCACTCATTTCTTATCAGGATTGCTCTCACTCTTTTTTCTATAAGGATTGCTTTCACTCATTTTTTATCAGGATTGCTCTCACTCTTTTTTTTTCTATCAAGTTTGCTCTCACTTTTTGTCTGTCAGGATTTTTCTCACTCTTTTTTTTTAAAATCATGATTACTCTCACTTTGTTTCCATCAAGATTTCTTTCACTCTGTTTCTTTTCATTTATTGCTCGTGACAGATTTTTTTATCATTTATTTATTTTAAAGACAGCCGTCCGCGAGTGAGTATCGCGAATAGCGAGGCCTACTAATATTACGAGAAAACGGAGGGGGGGAAAAAAACGTGTTACTGAAACGGCAAATGTCCTCTTAAAAAATCCGCAGAGAGAAACAGACGAAGAAGGAAGGACAATAATTTGAGTGACGCAAGAACAGGGAAGAAAAAAGAACAACTGTCGGAAAGAAAGACTAGAACAGAAGAAAAAGAGAATGAAACATCGGGGGTAATTAGCGTGAAAATATACAGTCAGAACGACATACAGAAGACCAGCGGTTCTTAACATGGGGTCTTTGCACCTCCTAGGGGCCCACAGAAAGGTTTCTGGGTGTCCATGGGCCAGCAAATGGTTTGAAACAGTTTAAAAATAAAATCTTAGCATAATTAGGGTTCTGTTTATCGATGTATTTTTAATTAGAGGTACACAGCCGTTCTCAGGCCCAAGAAGGGGTTTATGCCCTCCCTCCACCCCCCACCCACAAAAAAAGGGTTATGAACCACTGCAGTAGCCAAACGTTAAGAGATATAGCTTAAAAGTTAAGAGATATAGCTTAAAAGTTAAGAGATGTAGCTTGCGTGTTGTAAAGTGTACAAGCATCTATCCAGGATTAGTATGATCTGGATGCTGATGTCAAGAATAGCTGGGAGACAGAGCAGATGCAAATGTTTACTGAGATCTAGTCCCTGGATAAGCAGAATTTCGTTACATGGGTCGTTTTGTCATAGCGTGGCGCTGTGAGAGTCTCAGTCGTGTACTGACTAGAGTATCCTTCCAGCGACTGGTGTTTTATAAGGGATGTTGTTGAGTGGAAGTGTAGGAGAGAGAAAGAGTGAGAGAGGGAAGGAGAGAGAGTGAGTGAACGAATAAAGGTTATTTCCGAGAGCGAAAAATTTGGCGTTCAGTGCACTTTATCTCGCAGTTTTCATTCAAACGAAGGAACCAGAGAGAGAGAGAGAGAGAGAGAGAGAGAGAGAGAGGAGAGAGAGAGAGAGAGAGAGAGAGAAGGAGAAACAGAGAGACGGAGAGAAGGATTTTGAAGAAAGAGACAGAGAAAGACAGGGAGATGGTGAAAAAGAGAGAAAGATAGGGAGAAAATGAGAGAACGATAACGAGAAAGAGAGAGAGAGAGAGAAAGAGAGAGAGAGAAATAGATAGAAAGAAAGAGAGACAGGGAAAAAGTGATTGACTGATTGATTGATTGATTGATCTTTATCTCCAACGGGTTAAGAATTGGGTACGCAGGCCCTTCTGACATTCTGCCCTTTATCATATTGACAGATAAAGAGACAGAGAAAGGCTGGCATGCTATCAAAGAGACAAGGACACGCAGCCAGAGAGAAAGAGAGACGAACGAGAAGAGAGAGACAGTGAAAAACAAGACAAAGAGAGACGAAGAGACAGAGAGAGAGAGAAAGACAAAAAGAGATGCAGAACGGGAGACAGAGAGAGAGAGAGAGAGAGAGAGAGAGAGAAAGAAAGAAAGAGAGAGAGACTGAGAGAACGAGAGGGAAGAGAAACAGAGTGAGAGAGAGAGAGAGTGGCACGAGAAAGAGAAAGAAAGAAAGAAAGAAAGAGAGAGAGAAGCAATTTCAGTGATAGAACGATATAATTGATGCCACTTACTTATCTGAAGAAACAGTACAAATTTTCTCTGTTTGTGTAACATAATCTCCAGTTTCATAAAAAGATGGTTAAAAAACAGTCAGTCACAAAAGGAGAAACCAGAATTATCGACCAATATCTGAAACTGTAAAACCACATCTCTCCTGGTGATGCTCAGCTGTATCACCTTTCTCAGATCCTTCCCTGTCAACCCAGCAAACGAAACCGTGGCTCGTCTCAGATTCTCAACCCAGAGTCCAGCTGAAGCACATCACAGTTTAGAGCTCCAGTAGATCAAGGAAGCTGTGGACCCTGGCAACATGTCCCTCAGTAACAGGCAACAAACTCCTTCTGGATGTTAGGAGGCTGTTCATCTGTCCAGATGTCATATTTTATAGTGGTTTGGTAACAACAACAATGAATGATAGCAAAGGTCTCTTCCAATGTAACTTCTTCTTCTTCTTCTCCTTCTTCTTCCTCTTCTTCTTCTTCAATCTCCCTGAAACTGTGAGCTGGTGTTCTGTGCAGCCGATGCTATGGAGAGATGCTGAGGCATAGCAATGTGTCGGATTGGGATCGGGTTAGGGCAGCTAATTTTTTTCAGTCCCTAAATGCTGCTAAAAGGCCGGGGGGGGGGGGCGTAGTGCTTCTTTATCAGGCTCCACGGGCATAGGGACTATAGCGATTCCTGCCCTGTTAGCCAGGCTAGGCCTGTTAAAGGGCGTACCAACGGAGAGGTGGTGCAACATAATGCCGCGTAAGTTATGATTGCAGTATTATTATAGCCTTGTAACTTAAGCTAGTATTATTATTATCATTATTATTATTATTATTATCATTTGGATAAACCAGCAGCAGGGCATCTTGCTTTACAAACGAGAGGCCTACAGGAGAGCTGTTAGGGAGGCAAAGTTCCGCAAGGGACATGTAAATGAACGACTATTATTACTTTTGATAAGTACAATGTAGGTAAGAAACGAAGCAAACAGTTTGAGAACCGGTGGAAGAGGAACACTCCCACGGTATTAGTAGTATTACGACAAAATTAAGTAGATAAACATAAATACTAGACAGAATGAAGCTGAGAGAAAGGCAGATTAAAGAGATACACTGAGGTTAATAATAGTCCTGACACGACTAAGCGGAATGGTTAAATCAACAATATGGAGACAAACAGGCGGAAACTACGTAAATAGATATCACCTACAGTTATCACAAATACCTGTTACTGGATAAGAAGTGTTTACCCACACGAGAAAATTGAATAAACATATTTGACTTAACACACTGGGTGAAGTATATTTGCTAATCTTAGGAAACAATTTGCACACGTATACCGGACCAATAAGATAACCATAGGGATTGGACCGATTATCCCGAATTCAAACCAGTATGTCGTCAACCAGCTGACCAATGGAAAGATCTAGAGGTGTGTCCTATTGGAAAACTGACTTACAAAATTTAAGCTATGCATGCAGTTTTGAAAGAAGGATAAAAAGGAGGGGAAGACAGAAGAAAAACAGGGAGCACAGAGAAAAAGAAGAATAGAGGGATAGATAGGAGATCAACGACAGTTAGAACAGATGGACAAGTAGAGCCAGGAGATCTATCAGGAGATAGAAAAGCAGTTTAGATTCAGGAGTAGTGTATGAAAGATAGAAGATAGCATTTCAAGATGGAAAGTGATTATTTGTACTGACTGAACACAATAATTATTGTATAAGTGTACAAATACACAAAGTATTGCAGTAAAGCTGTGATACCAAAGTGTATAAACTTGGAAAAAAGTAGGAACAGTTTTATTACTTAATGACTGCAAAGAGATATTCTGAAATGTTAAAATGAACAAAAAGAAGAAGTAGTAATGCGCATTCATAAATTTAAAAAGCGATAACGGAGAAAGATAATATCGTGGCGGTCACAACGTGTTAACAATGCTGTATGAAAGTGTATTAGGTTGATAACATTTAGACGACCAAAATGTGTTGCTATACGTGACAATCGCCATCACTCAAAAATCCAGCAATATAGTCAGAACACGAAAGACAATAAATAAATTCAGAGATTTAAAATATTATAGTAGGACAGGGTCTTGGTCAGCTATGGTTCTCCAACCGTGACGCTAGCATGTCAGCTACGGGTTGCTGACTGTAAAAAAGAACATCGTCTTCAACCCATTTGAATGTAACAAAAATTGTCCATAAACAAGACGAAAGGTCTTTTTTTTCAAGAAAATAACCAGCAGAAGAAGGCAATACATAACAATATATACGACGAGTGATACATCATATACCAAATAACACATGACGCTTAAGGAAAAAAACCCAGAGATATAAGGCAAAACAAACCAAAAAAAGAAACCATTATATTGCTTCAATTCCCCCAGGAAAGATGGGCTCCAGTCGTGCTCCAGCTTGCCCTGGTCTTTGTTTTAACTGTGCTTCAGGCCAAAGCTTAATCCTATCCATTTCCTTTCATACTGTCCGCCAGTCTATACCATTGTCATCCTCTTGCTCATTTTTCTTTCTACATTTTCCTGTGGTATAGTTTCCGTTATAGCATTATGCTCATACTTTTTAAAATACCTTTTCTGTAACATCTGTATATCAAGTACACGAAGTTTAACACTCATCCAAACAAACCGGCAGCTTAGCACAGGCATCTCTCACACTTTACTTTCCCACAAACATGTTTGTTATCTCTTGTTTACTAGTCTGTAATTCTCTGTCATTTCCGCTAACACTAACTAGTTAAAGTTATCTTCTTAATCTCACATTTTCCAATTCCCCCCCCCCCCCAACATTTTTGTTATCTCTTGTTTACTAGTCTCTAATTCTCTATCATTCCCGCTATCACTAACTAGTTAAAGTTATTTTCTTAATTTCACATTTTCCCTTTCCACAGACACTTTTGTAATCTCTTGTTTACTAGTCTCTAATTCTCTGTAATTCCCGCTATCACTAACTAGTTAAAGTTATTTTCTTAATCTTACATTTTCCCTTCAAATTCTCGAGGTGAAGTTGAACTGAATTTAGAGAATTTAAAATGAGAGCAATGGATTATAAGCAGAGAAAAATAGAAAGTTTCAGACTTAGACAAGTTCAGGAGACCATAGAAGTGGGTTAGAATTGTGAAGGCACTAAAATAGCATACCTCTACGGCATACAAATGTTACAGGACATAGATACAGACTGTTAACACTCCTTTTAACAAACCTGGACGCAGCAGCGAATAACAGAACAACTAGAGTTCTTACAGAGCACTGAGAAATAAAAATAACAGCCTGAGTTTTAGACATAGCTTGTAGAAATGAAGAGGGCTTTTGGAATAGCCAAGCGTAGAGCAGGGACCGGGACAACTTGAGCTTTAGAGAGTGTGAACAGAAAATAACAGGACAACTTGAGCTTTAGAGAGTGTTCACAGCAAATAACAGGACAGCTTGAGCTTTAGAGAGTGTTCACAGCAAATAACAGGACAACTTGAGCTTTAGAGAGCGTTCACAGCAAATAACAGGACAACTTGAGCTGTAGATAAAGTATGCTCAGTAAATAACAGGAAATCTTGATGATTAGACAACCAGCCAGACGTAACAAATATGTCTGAGTAACACAGATTATAATCAATAACAAAGAGAGAGAGAGAGAGAGAGAGAGACTGCCAGAGAGTTATAGGTCACAGTTAGAAACAGAGAACGAAATATCTGATTTCTGGAAAAATGATTGTTTCATGAGACTCACATTTCATGTGGATTTCACTGACTTTATTCATATTGATTTCACATTTGGGTCCCAAATCAGTACGTACTCTACACTGAGATCTGTCATATGTTACTCATATTTAGTTATCATTTAAAGTGAGTAACACTTCATATAACCTTGCAGGCCCCCATTGTGGACCCGGGCCTCTAGGTACCATAAAAATCTAGGAAGGCAAATGCGACCAGGTATGATACTGACCCCACATCACATTTTCATGAGTCGAAGGTCGTGGAAATACGGGCCTAACACCGTATCACCACTATCCTTAATGGCATGGAAACGGGAATTTTACAGTTACTGTCCTTTTTTCTTTACTGTCTTTTTTAATTTACTGTCCTTCTTGAATGTCTGCTTCCAGTGCATGCTTTCTCGTAAGCCCTTTAGTTCTGACTTGCTATCTTACTGCCTCTCAACTTCTCTAAAGGCAAATCTCTTCCTCTTCAGGACGTTTGGAGGTCCTAGAGGCAGGCTATTTTGGACTTCAATCAAGAGTAGCTCTTAAGTGTGTAAAACCGTGTCTCAGGAAGTTTTGCGCCTTAGGCAGCTTCCAAGGCAGCTACTCCCAGCCTTTGGTTACGGCCCAAACTTAAGAGTTTGGCTGGAATAAAGAGGTAAGGTCGCGAGGAAATATGATACATGTAAAAATAACTAAACAAAAATAATGATTTAAAGTAAAAGTTATTTTACTGGATTTCAAGGAAATTCTACTGCTTTATGTCGCAAAACCTAAAGTAATAACAAAAGCAACAACAACAACAAGAAGACAGCAACAACAACAACAACAACAACAACAGCAACAGCAACAACAACAACAGCATCAACAGCAACAACAACAATTAAAAACAACAACATCAACAAAAGCAATATAAACAACAACAAAAGCAGCATGAACAGCAACAGCAACCACAACAGTATTAGTAACAACAACAACAGTAACAAAAGCAATAAAAACAACAACATCAACAAAAACAATAGAAACAACAACAACAACAACAGCAGCAGCAACATAAAAAATAGCAATAAAAACAACAGCAGCATCAATAACAACTGCAGCATCAACATCAACAGCAGCATCAACACACTATCAGCAATAACAGCAATAAAAACAACAACAAAAACAACATCAACAAGAGCAATAAAAACTACAACAACAGCATCATTAAGAACTGCAGCAGCAAAAACAACAGCAATAAAAACAATAACAATAACAGCAATAAAAATAACAACAACAACAGCATCAATAACAACAACAGCAGCAGCAACAATAGCAGCAATAACAGCAATAAAAACAACAACAACAGCAATAACAGCAATAAAATCAGCAACAACAATATCAATAACAATAGCAGCAACAACAACGTCAATAACAGCAATAAAAACAACAACAACATCAACAACAGCAATAAAATCAGCAACAACAATATCAATAACAATAGCAGCATCAGTAACAACAGCAGCAACAACAACGTCAATAACAGCAATAAAAACAACAACAGCATCAACAGCAACGGCAGCAGCAGCAACAGTAACAGCAGCAATAAAACAACAGAAACAACAACACCAACATAAACACCAATAGCAACAACAACAACAACAAACAACAACAACAGAAACAACAAGAAGAATGACATCAATAGCAGCAACAACGACAGCAATAAAAAAAATACAGCAGCAGCAACAATAAGTGCAATAAAAACTACAGCAGCAACAATAAGTGCAATAAAAACTACAGCAGCAACAATAAGTGCAATAAAAACTACAGCAGCAACAACAGCAAAAACGGAAACGACACAAATAACAAAAGTAACAACAGCAACAACCACACTCGCTCTCATAATATGATATGGTGTTCCTTTTTAAGTAATTTGTTAAAAAAAAGTCTTAATGTGTTTCAAAATATCTTGAGAAACTTGGATTATCCAGGAAGTAGCATAATGCTTTAATTTGTGATTAATAGCAGACCTGCGTCATGTTAAAGGCATTGAAACAGAAATGTTTCTTAAGTGTTACAGGTCGCAGGTCATGGGTCACTACTAGTTTGGGGTTGTACTCGAGCAAGGTTGGGAGCCACTGGTCTAAAGATGGCACCGACCCGCGTTGAGAGTATCGGTTCTCGTCAGACCACGGTCGCCTGAGTGGCGGGGTGGTTAGTGCACTGCCCTCTCATGCCGACGGTAGGGGGGGGGTGGGGGTGGTGGGTAGGAGGGCGTTCGATTCCTGCCCCAGTCAGTGCCGTCTTAACGCATAGACCGACCTGGGCACTGTCCAGGGGCCCCAAGTGCAGGGGGCCTAACCAGCCAACGGAAATCTATGAATTCCTAACATTACTTGTATATGTTAGAGAGGAATGGTGGGCGCCCAGTGCATTACTTTGCCAAGGGGCCCCCGATGCTTTTAAGACGGTCCTTGCCCCCAAGCACCCAGCCGTAGAAATGAGGGCCCAACTTCTTATGCATTTAGGGAAGGAAAGGCGGGCAGGCCGTGTTGCTGACCACATCAGCCTCTAGTGTATCGACAGGTCAAGGAAAATATGGGCACTAACAAAATATCCCCTGTGTGCCTCTAAGGCATCACAGGGTTATCTTTAGCCACATCTCCCCCATTTTTTTTTCTTACAGAAAACGATCGGAGAGAGAGAGAGAGAGAGAGAGAGGGGGAGGGAGAGAGAGAGAGAGAAGCAATGCTTTCTCTGAGAATTTCTTCACTTTCCGTTGTGCTCATATCTCTAGGATCTTTCCGTGTGAGATATCACACAATCATAACTTCTGCTATCACATGAAACACGAAATTATGATTAATCTTTTCTGGTTTTCATAACATTCCTTTCATCGGAAGATTCAGTTGTCTCCCCTTTTATTACGTTGGCATTCCAGGCACATTGCCTGGTTTACCCGCTGCCAGCTCCCCGTAGTGAGCATTGGTAGGAGGGCTGTTAAGCTTCTACATGACCACAGGAGAACGTCAGAGAGGCAGAGATGGAATAGGGCTATACATGTGATCTTACAGATATAAAGTATTTTCCTCAGTTTTATTTACATAAAGAAGAATTAATCACGAGCTATCAAAAACATTCAAAATTATGTTAGAAAATTGTAATCCGGGAACTCAGATGTAAAAAAAGTGTGGGAATGGCAGCTTCAGTTTCTTCTAATAGGACAGTCCCAATATCTCCCGCATTACTTTCTTCATACAAGAAACACAGAGAGGGAGAATGAATAAACAAAATTTATTTTCAACGGGTAAAGTCTTGTATCCCAAAACAAGCTATCAAGTGGAACACAACAGGCCGAAGAAAAAGAGGCAGACCGCGTGAAACTCTGAAGAGGACATTGTTAAGAGAGGCCAAATTAACAGGCATAAACTCCTTTCATGAGGTTGAAAGACTCGCCGAAGACAGGAAAAATTGGCGAACTACTTTGCGAGCCCTATGTGACATTTAACGGCACAGGAAGGATATAAGATATAAGAAAGTCTTGTGTCAGGCAACTTTCACTCAACTTCCAAACCATTCAGTTTAGTTTATTAAGCATGAAATAACCGAAGAGCAAAAGAAACGAGTTGAAATGATACAACTTTTACATTTAGCTTTTTGCTACACATCAACAATTTAAATCAAAGTAAACACATGAGATGAAATTATTACATTGAAACACATATAAAAAAACTGTGCAATCGCTTCGTAAGCTAATATCCCCGTTACACATATATGATATATTGGGTTTCATAGAGAACATCCTTCTCTCAGTTCCAGAAAGTCAGTCAGTCAGTCAGTCAATCATTTGAATGTCCCTTGAGGAACTTTGCCTCCCCAACAGGTATCCTGTAGGCCTCTTCGTTGTAAGCAAGATGCCCTGCTGCCTATGCATCCATTTGCAGATTATCAGCGATGTCTTACAACCATCTTTGCCTTGGTCTTCCTCTCTTTCTTTTTCCCATTATATATCCTTCCAATATATATATATATATATACACTCATATATCCTTCTCTAAATTATCATGACGTTTAATGTGTCCAAAATATTTAAGTTTTCTCTGTTTAATCCTCTTTAATAGCCAGCCCTCTTCAATATTAAGTTCTCGTAGTATGGATATATTTCTATTTTCTGTGTCCATGATATTTGAAAAACTCTTTTGTAGCATTTACATTCAAAGGCATTAATGTGTTTCTCATTCTATTCTGAATAGTAATGAACTTTTTGTTTGGTAGATAGTCATTTATATGTGTATGTAGTTTGTCATTTATATGTGTACGTAGTCAGTCATTTTTATGTGTATGTAGTTAGTCATTTATATGTATATGTAGTTAGTGATTTTTATGTGTATTAGTTATTTTATTGTTAATTATGTTTGTTATATGAGCAGATTATTTGCAGAATGTCTGGAACAGAGTGAAAGTTGTATGATAGAGGGCGTGCCCAATTCTTAACCTTTTTGAAATAAAGATCAATTAATCAATTAGTCAATCAATCAGCTGTTTTAAGTGTCCACGTCTCACAGACATACGCTGCGATGGGAAAGATGCATGCTATTAAAAATCTTATTTTTATAGTTTTGTCTATTCCTCTCCACAGTTTCTTTTGTTGTTTAACTTTTCTTCCAGAAAGATAGAGCAGAAATCATTTGGGCCGCACAGAGAACACCCTTCTAACAGCTCTAGAAAGACAGAGCAGAAATCACTTGGGCTGCAAAGAGAACACCCTTCTAACAGCTTTAGAAAGACAGAGCAGAAATCATTTGGGCTGCACAGAGAACACCCTGCTCGTAGTTCTAGAAAGATAGAGCAGAAATCAGTTGGGCTGCCCAGATACAATAAAAGTCACGTGGGCTGCGTAGAACACCTTGTTCTCAGATTCAGGAAGATAGAACAGGTAACAGGTACACAATAAAGGATGCGGAAAAAAGAAATTGACCTGAAGTTTAGAAATGTGAAACAGATCAATGTATCTTAAATTGATCAACATCTTTTCCCCTGCGTGGGCAGTGAGAAGGCCCTTGAAAGAGTGAGAGAGAAAGAGAGGGAGAGAGAGAGAGAGAGAGAGGGAGAAGGGTGTTTTAAAATGGAGAACAGGGGAAGATCGAAACCAAATGAGAGATAAAATGTTTAATTCTTTGCACAGCTAGTGAATGCAGCTTGAGAGGTGAAACGGCGGCAGCCTGTAAAAGTTTGAGAACTGCTGAAACAACCTTAGATTATTTTCCTTAACTTTTCAACCTACATACATATCCGGTATTAATTTCTGGACAACTTCATCAGCTCTAAATATAACATAACGAACTCTGGTTTCCAGGCTCTAAACAGAGCATCGCAGACTGCAAGATCTTCTTAATTAAAGTTAATATCGCTAAAAAAAAAAAAACAAAACAAGGCATCTCCGGACTTTCTAGAAACGTCCTCAGAGTCTATAAGACGTCCTGCAAAGATGTAGTCTCTGTAAACACTGAAGAATCCAAGCAATTTTCCTAGGAAAAAAAGTAGCAAAGACGGAGAACTATGAAGCTAACACAGAGAACTCCCACCGATGACGGGATAGAAGTAAACAACTCGTGACCTTTGTCTGTCTGGGCGATGAGTGCATGAAATCCGACACAATAAGCAGGTTTTCTGCGCGTTTTTGCTCTGAATTATTGTCTTTGTTGACGAATTGAAACCTGCCAGCAGGTTCGACGGGGCCCGTAAATCCGGGGCCCCGGGGGGTTGAGGAGGACCCAAACTTTAATTCTGTGATTAAAGTAATTTATAATGAATACATAATGCATAAATTATGCTTCCTTCTTCTTCTTCTTCTTCCTCCACTACTACTACTACTACTACTACTACTACTACTATTACTACTATTACTACTACTACTACTTCTTCTTCTTCTTCTTCTTCTACTACTACTTCTTCTTCTTCTACTACTACTTAATCTTTTAAAGACACATTTGCCAGCTGGAATGCAAAAAAATATATTTTATAATAATCACAAACGAACGCAACTGTATAACACAATGGAAAGAACAATTACATACATAACAAATAACGTATAAATATGAGAGTTACTTTCCATGCGTCGACAGGGGGCCTCGTAGTAACTGACCTCGGGGCGCCACCTGCCTTTCTTCCGCTCTGCCCGTTGCTGCCATATTTTACGTTAGAATTCTTATCATAAACAGTTTTCACGACACAGAACCCACACATAGAAGTACAAATTTTTTTCATCTTTCATCTCCACAAACCTCTACTAAATTCTCACGCTCTACAAGGACCACTCATCTATCGCTTGGACAGTTCCTGTGAAGAGAAATCAGCTTTTCAACCAGCTCCACCCCCTCCCTCCCCACCTCGCCTTGCGCTCGTCAGCACAGAACTTATTTCTCGCTGAATTTAACATGGCCAAGCTTACTAAAAATAGTTTCCTTCGAATTAGACCCCCCCCCCACCCAAAAAAAATTCGAGTTCAGTTAAAAAAAAAAAAAAACGACAAAAGTTCATGTTTCGTCAAGTGTGCGACTGGGCGTGAACTTGTGAGAACTGAATTGTCTGGGGTTAGACTTAGTTTCAGCTACGAAACGTCAACGTTTTGCTAGCCCGTGTACTTTTCCTGCGCGCTATTTTGACGTAATTACGTCAAGTACTGTGATTTTCTAAGTCTCTTTGTCGTACTGGAGCCCCTGCTTTGCTGCCAGTGTGAGAGTACGGAGAATGGATTTTTTTTTGTGTATACATGTGTGTAGATTGTTTCGCTTCTCCTTCCAGTGTTAGGCTTCTAGAGCAGTGTTTCCCAACCTTTCTTTTTTGGATCGTGCCCCACTTCAACGCCTCAAATATTTTGAAGACCCTCCCCCCCCCACCCCCGCGTAGCATAATAGTCAACGAAGTTCTGAAGAAAAGGTATAATATAACTATATTCTAACTGCCCCCTCCCCCTAAAAAAATAAAATGCCCCCATACGTCTCACGTTGGGAAGCACTGTCCTAGAGTGACTTTAAAAACAGTGAATAGAAAAAGACAAAAGGTCACCGGGTTTTCAGTAGTAATATTACGGGATCTGGTTCTTCAGAAAATTCTGAGACTGCTGATACTAGTCTCTCAGGATGATAAAATCAACTGGAAAATGAACAAATATTGATATTTTCATTTCTTCTCACGTCAGTATTTGACAGGTAAAAACTACTGAGTGTATATCTGGCAGTTGTAGAGCTGCATTTATCAGTTCTGTCCAGGTATTTTAGAAAACATCTACTGGTCTATACTTCAGGGAAACAAAACAAAGAAACGCATGTAATTGTTAACGAAAAGAGGCAGACGCCAAAGTTTACAAGAATAAATTATATAGAGCATCTCCTTCTCTCTCTCTCTCTCTCTCTCACTCTGTGAACCCCAAGGCATATGGGGCTTCCGCAAACGTTCTCCACTAATACCTGTCCTTTGCCTTTTGTTCCGCTCTTGATCAGGTGAGCGCTCTATTGCTCAACATCCTCTTTCTTGTTCTTTTCAGTGTCTCCTTTGGTCTACCCTTACTTCTGTTCCTATGTGGTGTAGAACGTACTGTCACATAAAAGCCAACATTAATTTTGTTCTTATCTTAGATCACTACTAACTAATAAAGGAGGTACATTGAGAGAAATTAAAAGGAGGACATCTGTCGCTCTTCAAAAAATAAATCTAAAGAAGCTGTGATGAGGAATAGACAGAACTACAGAAATTTAAGATTTTTAATGGCGTGCATCTTTCCGATTGCAACATATGCCTGTGAGACCTGGACACTTAACAAAACAGCTGAGAAACACAGTATTTAAATGTTACAGAAGAGTCCTTCAAATATCATGGACACACACACACACACACACACACAAAAAGAAAAAAATATATCCATACAACAAGAACTTAATATTGAAGGAGGTTGGCTAGTAAAGAAGATTAAACAGAGAAAACTTAAATATTTCGGACACATTAAACGTCATAATTTAGAGAAGACCTTCTTAGAAGGGTACATAATGGGAAAAAGAAAGAGAGGAATCCAAGGCGAAGATTGTTGCAAGACATCGTTGATGATCTGCAAATGGACGCATCAGCAGCAGAGCATCTTGCTTACAACCGAGAGGCCTACAGGAGAACTGTTAGGGAGGCAAAGTTCCGCAAGGGACATGCAAATGACTGACTGAATCTTGCTCTTCATCTGTCTCCCTAGAACTGCGCGGAAGTTGTTCTTTGATGTTGATTCGTTCAAGATGTTGAATCACAAGCATCGTGCTGGACGGGGAGTGGGTTACACCGGCTATTATTTTACTCACTACAGTTAGGCTAAAACGCAAGGATGGATACAAATTCTTCTTTAGCAGATTCTGCTACAACTTGGAAGTGTAGTGGTCCCTGACCCCGTTAATCACGCTCAGCCTTCTAGTGGGGGCCACCACAGTAGAGGCAGAATAGGGTCGTGGACGGCTGTGGATCGCCAGTTCCAGCTGTCAGACATGGGTTGCAGACAGCTATTTCATGAAGAATCTTCATCCCCAACCATCATTAATAAATTCAGCTTCATACTGACATCTGATTCTTCAGTCAGTCAGTCCGTCATTTGTAAGTCCTTTGCCGAAATTTGCCTCCTTAACAGCACTCCTGTAGGCCTCTCGGTTGTAAGCAAGATGGCCTGCTGCTGATGCATCCATTTGCAGATCCTCAACGATGTCTTGCACTCATCTTCGCCTTGGTCTTCCTCTCTCTCTCTCTTTCCCATTATGTACCCTTCCAAGATGGTCTTCTATAAATTCTCATAAAGTTTAATGTGTCCAAAATATTTTAGTCTTTGCTCTGTTTAGACCTTTTTAGTAGCCAGCCTTCTTCAATATTAAGTTCTTGTGGTATGGATATATTGTTTTCTTTTTTTTTTGTGTCCATGATATTTGAAGAACTCTTTTGTAGCATTTACATTCAAAGGCATTTATGTGTTTCTCAGCTGTTTTGTTAAGTGTCCAGGTCTCACAGGCATATGTTCCGATGGGAAAGATGCATTCCCTTAAAAATCTTATTTTTGTAGTTCTGTCTGTTCCTCTCCACAGCTTCTTTAATTGTTTTACTTTTTGAAGAGCGATAGATGTCCTCATTTTAATTTCCCTCATTGTATCGCCATTATTAGTTAGCAATGATCCAACATATTTAAAACTCCCAACTTCTTCCAGTTTGTTTTCATTGATACATATTTCAGCTGCCTTGTTTGTTTTGTCAGTTGTCATCAATTTAGTTTTCTTCGCATTAAGATAGAAGTTTTGCTCTTCATTATTCTTACAGACTGAGATAATTAGTTTTTCCATTCCTTTTTGTGTTGTGGACAGTAATACTGTGTCATCAGCATATGTAATCTCTGGTATTTCATAACCTCAAATTGTTATGGTATTGTAATATTCTTTGTCAACATCTTCTCTAACATTCCTCGTTATATTTTCAGCATACAAGTTAAATAAGTATGGCCAAAATATGCACCCCTGACGGACCCCATGTTTTATGTCAAACCAAGTTGTTGTTTCTCCATTTATTCTTACTGCTGGCTTTTGGTCTAGATACAGCAGTGATGTTAGTTGTATCAAATGTGTTGGAAATCCCATTTTTTCAATTATTTCCCAAATATCTGATTCTTAAACAACATAATCTTTCTCTGTTCCTATTTTATTCTTAAACAACATAATCTTTGTTCTGCCCCTATCTGATTCTTAAACAACATAATCTTTGTCCTGCCCCTATCTGATTCTTAAACAACATAATCTTTGTTCTGCCCCTATCTGATTCTTAAACAACGTAATCTTTGTTCTGCTCCTATCTGATTCTTAAACAACGTAATCTTTGTTCTGCCCCTAACTGATTCTTAAACAACGTAATCTTTGTTCTGCCCCTATCTGATTCTTAAACAACGTAATCTTTGCCCTATCCTAACAATTCTTATCAAATGTCTTTTATTCATGGTCCTGCCAAGAAACTACCTCAACTCAAACACTGAGAGATCGGTGGTGGACTGTGTTGAGAAGCGTGCTTCTTCGCCCAGCTCTGAAAGTCACTGTAGCCCACTCCCTATCCTTCCTCAAAGCTTTGCTTTAAAATCTTCAGCAGGTGTTACTACAAAGAGTTATAATTCTCAGACATAGAGAAAATTGCTTCACCTATAATCAGTCATCCAAATAATCGACCTTTCGAAGTCTACCATGCGGGAGAAAGATTAAATCTGTCAGTAAAAAATGCCAGTTCCACATAAAGAAGTTATACTAAACAAATCCGCCATGCTTATACCAGGAAAAGACCAGGCACCTATATTCAACATATTTACCAATGTAAAATTGGAAACTCCAAAGCAAAGAACGAAAGCATATTAATGCATTTATTAAATAATTTTCTTTTATGGTAACTTTTTACAAAGTCGTATAAACTGCTTTTGATATGAATATTGTTGATAATGACGACGATGATAATGCAGATCTTTCATGATGTCGTCGTTTTAACATCTTCTACATTGATGTTTGACGTATGCCCGCTAAGATCAGTTTTATTAATATTTACAATCCTTCATTTCTCAGAGAGCTTCTTAAACTATGTACCACATTACACTGCGTGAAAACCACTGACTTCCAGTCACACTTACAGGACAAGATGGCGACATCTTCGCCGTACAACTCGCACGCAGTGAAAGGCCTTTGAGAAGCTGGCATCCGTTTTGTCGCGATCAGCTAGAGTGGATGTGTCGTGTCCATGGAAGTGGTCTGCTAATAACGTTTATTCGAGTCTCGTTCCTCTTACGTCACGTCACTGATGGCGGGGGTAACAACTCGGAGAGCTTGATGGCGGGGGGTAACAACTCGGAGAGCTCATCAAATCTGGAGCACTTCATTTCGCTGGCGGTGTTAAAACGACACATTTATTGCTCTCGATGGTGTTTTGTACCGAACTGTAGTGGAGAAAAAGCGCGCAGTAATATTAAACACTTTTATAGTATGAAAACAGATAAAATACCAGGCCCGATTAGAAGGGGTGGGGTTCAGGGGTAACCTGGGGTTGTACCCTTGGTGCCTAAGCTACTGAATACAATAATTAGTGTACAAGTATACAACTATACACGAAGCACTGCAGTAAAGCTGTGATACCAAAATGTATAAACTAGGAAAAAATGTAGGAGCAGCTTTATTACTTAACGACTACAAAGTTGTGACGTTTCGGTGTGAGTCTTAATCGTACAAAAACATAGAGGACGAAGAAACAGAGAGAGGAGGTAAAGTGTAGATTCACCTGAATGCTATAAAAAAAAATTAATAATGAATGGAGCACTTAGATGTAAATGTAAGAAGATGTGGCTTATTCGACGCTGTGTCAGAAATGGGCATGGTAGGGCGTAGAGACTGTTTAAATGGAGACTGTGATGTGTTGTCGGTGGGTCGTAACTTGGGGTGGTGGGTGGGGAAAATGTGGTGGGTGGGGAAAATGTAGAGGGGAGAGAGAGAGTGGAACAATGTTAACCTAGCCAGGAGAAGGCGAAATAGATGATTGTAGTTAGGGCAGAGCGGTTGTAATATGATGCTGTGAGGAGGTTCTGAACTATGTGTAACAAGTGAGAAGGGAGTCGAGCTTATTGGAAAGGGATTATAATTGTTGAAGAGGAGACTGTTAGGTTTAGCTGAACACGGGTTAAACTGGTTATCTAACTCCCGGGCCAGGCCTGGCTATCCACGGCCCTGGAAACCAGATAAAGCCAACTGGGACAATGTTTTGTGCCCACAAAAAGCTCATGAA
Source organism: Achatina immaculata (assembly GCA_009760885.1). Taxonomy (NCBI): domain Eukaryota; kingdom Metazoa; phylum Mollusca; class Gastropoda; order Stylommatophora; family Achatinidae; genus Lissachatina; species Lissachatina immaculata. The sequence continues at coordinate 46,845,500 of CM019696.1, read as the reverse complement.
TTCATTTAAGTTAGAGGGAAGGTTATAACGCCAAAGGGAGAGAATGAAGGTGGGTAGAGACTTATTGAAGAATATAGCAGGAAAAAAAAAAGAGCTTAAGAAGTGGATTGTAGTCAAGTTCGGATCTGGAGAGCTTGTTGATTGGTACTGACTTCTGCAGAGTCCAGATACATTCCGAGTACTCAATGGCGACTGTCTGGCGTGGGGAATTACAGGAAATCACCAAAGTTGGTCACTTGACGCGGAAAAGCGAAGCCAGCCACCCTAAATGTGTCACATATTTAAACATTTAGTCTTCCAGTGAAGAAGTGTGACAATGTTTGCTCACCCAAGCCGGAATGGGTTGCTGTCTCCTCTTAGATGATGATAATGTGGCCTCTTTAAATTATTTAATAATTACGATGTAATCACTGCTTTCTGCTTGGCTCTCTGGTCAGAATTTAGAGAACGCCATTTACAACCGTTAGCATTACAAAATGAAATTTAAAAAATGGTTTGCGTGAGAAATAAAAACATCAAAATTCGTGTTTCTTCTTCTTGTTCTTCTTGTTCGTTTTCTTGTCTTCCTGTTCTTGTTCTTGTACTTCTTGATGTAGTTGTTCTTCTTCTTCGTCTCCTCTTCCTCCTCCTCCTCCTTCTTCTTCTCCTCCTCCTTCTTCTTCTTCTCCTCCTCCTTCTTCTTCCTCCTCCTCCTTCTTCTTCTTCTTCCTCCTCCTCCTTCTTCTTCTTCCTTTTCTTCTTCTCCTCTTCCTCCTGCTTCTTCTTTTTATTGTAAAGTAAGAGAACAAATATTGTAGGATTAAACCTCGAAAAAATCGTAGACAAAGCACTTTAGTGAGACGTGAGAGAAAGAAAAATCACAAGAGAATTACCTGGGATTCGAACACGGACTCCGGTAGGACGAGCAGCCGTCTAGCCACGAGAGAACAGCGTACTATCGACTTAGCCAACTAGTTGCTCGTCCTACCGGAGTCCGTGTTCGAATCCCAGGTAATTCTCTTGTGATTTTTCTTTCTCTCACGTCTCACTAAAGTGCTTTGTCTACGATTTTTTCGAGGTTTAATCCTACAATATTTGTTCTCTTACTTTACCGTACCAAAACCTCGTAGTTTCCTATTTATAAAAAAATTGTTCCTTCTTTTTATTGATCTTTTTCTTCTCCCCTCCTTCTTCATCCTCTCCTCCTTCTCCTCCTCCTCCTCCCCTCCTCCTTCTTCTTCTTTTTCTTCTTCATCTCCTTCTCTTTCTTCATCTCCTTCTCCTTCTTCTTCTTCTTCTTCTTCTACTTCTTCTTCTTTTCTTCTTCTCCACGGAACAGAAATCTGGCGTCCTGTGAAGCAGATGGGGCGAAGACGCCGAGATAAAGTATCGTGATGACTTAACACATTCTCTCAGTCCCTGGGTCAAGCAGGAGAATCGGGGGGAGGGAGGTAGGCGTGCAATACTTCTCTAGCTGTCTCCTCAACCACGGGGACTACGGCGATCCCTGTCCCATTAGCCAGGCCTAGCTGCGCTCGCTACTGTTGGTACCAACGGAGCGGTGGGACAGGGTCTTGGCCCGCTATAGTTCACCAGCTCTGACGCTGGCATGTCAGCTATGGGTGTCTGATCGCCAGATCCAACAGCGTCTTCACGCCCGCTCGTGTTGTGTAAGAAATGGAAGGTTAATATTGGTTTGTATTAGAGCCGAAACTGTAACTTCGTCCACCCTGGAGTGTCCAAGAAAAGTAGGGGCTCAGATCATCATCATCATCATCATCATCATCATCAGGTGCTTTGCCGACTGGCGCTGGCTATTATATTTCTCCACAGCACCCGATCCTTCACGCAGGCCGTCAGTTCACTTGGTGATCTCATCCTACACCATCTCATCAAACTATCCAGCGTCATTTCCCTCGACCTTCCCCTGCCTCTGCTTCCCTCTATTTTTCCTGTTGTTAACGATATTTTCAATGCCAACTCTTCTCATTGCATGCCCTATGAAAGTCCATTGTCTTTGTTGTAATTTGATTTTTTTTTGTCTCTCCCGCTTTTCTGATACATTCTTCATTAGTAGTATCTGATGTGCTGGAAATTCCCAACATTCTCTTCTGGTAAACCATATTTCTACTGCTTCCAATGATCTTTCTGCGGACCTGCCTATTGTTGATGATTCACTTCCATATAGCAATGTAGGCCCAATATAGCATTTAGGACCCGTTTTCTAGCATTCATTGACGTGAATGCGCTGCATAATATGTTTCTCATTCTCTGAAATGCAGTCTTTGCTTGGCCTATTCTGTTCCTAATTTCTGTTCTGCATTTCTCATCCGAAGTTATTACTGCTGCAAGGTATTTGAATTTTTAGCCCTGGATTTAGAATTACTGCATTGAATGTTCTGCTGCGTTTTGATGGAACCTCTTTCACAGACACAGAGTGGCGGGTAACATGTCCACCTCTCTGACGAAAGTCATTGATGCCTTTTTGATCGGGGGCAAAGGTTCACACCTGTGATTCTGATCGTTCACACCTGTAAGTTTGATCGTTCACACTTGTGACTTTGACTGTTCACACATGTGACTTCGAAGTTCACACCTGTGAATTTAAACGTTCACACTTGTGTATTTGAACGTTCGGTGACTTTGATCGTTCACACCTGTAACTTTGAACGTTCACACCTGTGATTTTGATCTAGGTAAGCAAGGTCAAGTAGCAGGGGAAGATAATCTAATTACATCAGGGGAGTTAAGCAAGACTGTTCGGACTAGAGGCACATGACCATCAGCCGACCAGACAAATGCTTGGCCTACAACTGCAGCCCTTGATACAACATCATCAGAGAAAAACTTCAGAAATTAGAACAGGTGGGACGAACACCTTTTCTCAGTCAAATCGTCAGCTTTGCATCGTCACTCTGAGTTCAGATGCCCCTGTTGTTGCGTTGATGTACAATCACTCTTTTCACATCATGGAATGACTTACGACCTTTCTTGCCCGTTGGGCTGAGTGTTCATGGTTTGCAGGTTGAACATTATCGCCTTACAAAGCTGTCTCAAATATCAGTAAGTGATAGGCTTGACAGAAAGAGTGAAACAGAGGAAGCGGACATATTCTTAACAACGTCAGTGTTACAATAAGAGACCAGTGATCGACAGTAGTAAATTATATCTAAATCAAGCTCATCACCAATAATTCCACCACGGTAATTATGTACAATTAATGAGCAAAAAAAAGAAAGAAAAAGAAAAATCAAACCTTGGGCTACATTATAATCCACTTTGGAAATATTTTATAAAGTTGAAGGCACGTCAATATTGTTGAGTTTTATAAACGTATAATCCAGATGGTTAAACATTCGATCTACTAATCTGGTAGTTCTGGGTTCAAGTTCCAGCAATGGGGATTTTGTTTTTCTTTTTGTTGGCACCAGCACACCATAAAGGCCGCGGGATCAACCCAGCCTCTAAAAATTGATACCAGAGAAATCTGGGAAAGCTGCCAAGCGTGATACTGACCACATCATACTGTCGGGTGCCGATGGTCTTGGAAATACGGGACTAAAACTCCAACACTCTATATGGCTTAATGGCATGAAAAAGGGGGGTTTTACCTTTTTAGAGTCAAGACTGATCTGTCTTACAAACTAGACACTACTGGCGTGTGTGTGCGTATACTGAAAAAGAATTATCTAGGTTTGTTTGTGTTTGACAAACATTTTGAATGATAAAATAAAACAGCGCCACTGGTAAGCGCTGGAAGCCAAACGTAAAGATTAGTACGTTTGAGGAAATGAAGCTTCGTTAGTCTACTTCCAGATCGAAGTGACGTGGTGCTGAAGATCTTTGTATGTTGTCATTGTTGCAGGCTCTTCAGATTCTGCCGGTGTTACAAGATCACGTGTTACATGTTGCCAAGATCCGTAGATGTTGTCCGTGTTACATCTTCACATGATTACCCCATCTTCACATGTCTACCCTATCTTCATATGTCTATCCTATCTTCACATATCTACCCTATCTTCACATGTCTACCCTATCTTCACATGTCTACCCTGTCTTCATATGTCTACCCTATCTTCATATGTCTACCCTGTCTTCACATGTCTACCCTATCTTCATATGTCTACCCTATCTTCATATGTCTACCCTATCTTCACATGTCTACCCTATCTTCATATGTCTACCCTATCTTCATATGTCTACCCTATCTTCACATGTCTACCCTATCTTCATATGTCTACCCTATCTTCACATGTCTACCCTATCTTCACATGTCTACCCTATCTTCATATGTCTACCCTATCTTCACATGTCTACCCTATCTTCACATGTCTACCCTATCTTCACATGTCTACCCTATCTTCATATGTCTACCCTATCTTCACATGTCTACCCTATCTTCATATGTCTACCCTATCTTCACATGTCTACCCTATCTTCACATGTCTACCCTGTCTTCACATGCTGCCCGTATTAAATGACCCTTATATCCCAAGACGAAACAAAATCTTACCACGTTGCCCGTATTACATATTCTTCACATGTTGCCGAATAATTTCACATGTTTCCCCAATCACAAGTTCTTCGCTACATTATCGTTATCCAACAGATACCTTATCTTCATCATAAAACTCCGCATTCAACTTCCCTTCTGCCAGCACTATCTAGCACATAGTTTTTTTTTCAAACGGCGTGCAGCAAAAGTACTAGAGGAGTGTCTCGAGAATACTGGAGCTCAAGCGAAATAGAAGTAGGCCGCGAGAGAACTAGAGGTATGCAGTGAGAGAACTAGAGATATGCAGCGAGAGAGCTAGAGGTAGGCCGAGAAAGTAGAGGTATGTACCGAGAGAACTAGAGATATGCAGCTAGGAAAGTAGAGGTGGGCCGTGTGAGAAATAAAGGTATGTTAGAGAGAGAACTAGATATATACAGCTAGAGAACTAGGGGTATGCAGCTAGAGAACTAAAGGCATGCAGCGAGAGAACTAGAGGTATGCAGTGAGAGAACTAGAAGTATGCATCCAAATTTTTAAAGTTAAAAAAAAAACCAAATCACATGACTTTTTTTTTGCTTATTTATATAACAACTACCTACAGCAATTTGGTTATTAGACTTATTCAAGCGTCAGCTGAAACAGCCAGAGATCTATTCTTCCATGCAGGTTCACATTTCACATTGAAAAGAAAATATCTCACATTTCACATTAAAAAGAGAATATCTCACATTTCACATTGAAAAGAGAATATCTCACATTTCACATTAAAAAGAGAATATCTCACATTTCACATTAAAAAGAGAATATCTCACATTTCACATTAAAAAGAGAATATCTCACATTTCACGTTAAAAAGAGAATATCTCACATTTCACATTGAAAAGAGAATATCTCACATTTCACATTGAAAAGAGAACATCTGGTATAATAGAAAAGGTCGTTTTCAATTTTGTTTTGTTTTGTTTTTTGTTTTTCGTTTTTCAATGTATTCTATACGGTCAGTACAGAAAGAAAAAGAAAGGCTAAGCAAGGTGTGTGGTGAACCGGGCATAGAAAACATGCAGACGGTTTTATTCAGATTTTACCCTTGGTAACTTGAAACTGGTCAGCGGATGTCCAACACACAACTCCCCATGTTCGCGACATCTCTGGACATTCCCACGCCAAAACTCCCGCAGGAAAGGCTGTCCCCATAAACCAGAAACATTTACGACGGCTACAAAATGGCTTGGACCCCGCACTGAGTTGCCTCCGTTAGATTGAGAAAAATGACCTATTACCTCAGTCATCGAGCCAGTTTACAAAATCCTGACGGTTTATTAGCGCCAAACCCCCGTCTGTGTCCCTCGAGAGCCGGACAAGATTAAATCGCAAATAATGATGACGTAGTTCACATTTGACCTGGTGGAGCGTGGCATGTCGTAAACTTGGGTCGATCTGGCGAACGTTAAGAGCTAAGTGCGAGGCGTGTTTGTTTTTTTTTTTTTTGGTGTTCCCTTGGATGTTACTATAAGAAATATTCGAAAATAATGAAGTAACAGTCGCCACGATGGCGTGTCTTAAGGTTTTCAATGCAGACCAGCGGTTACCAGAGCGGAAAATTATCCTTTGAGATGTCATCAACTTTCTGTAGTGGAATTATTGTTCAGAAGTTCTTCTTGGACAATTGACAAGATAAGATCAAGAACAGAGAGGGAGTGGAGCCGTGTCTCGTCTGCAGCAGTGAGCATCATTGTCTCGGACAGCTGCAGGATTCACCAGCTGCTGAAAGTTCTTACTCGTAAAACTTGTGTAGTGGAGTTATTGTTCATTATATGTTATATTTATATATCATTTTGCTCTCTCTCTTTTTCCTAATTTAATTTGTATTTTTTACTAAATCAAGTGTGTGGGAAGAATGAAAGATGGAGTGATGAAGGGCAGAATGTAAGACGGGCCTGCGTGCCCAATTCTTTACCCTTGAAAAATAAAGATTATTCATTCATTCATTCTCTCTCTCTCTCTCTCTCTCTCTCTCTATATATATATATATATATATATATATATATATATATATAATCTTGCTCCAATTTCAACATTATCTTTTGCATGAATTTAATCACTTTTTTTTCCATTTCACACTTTTTGTCATGACAGTCTCTTCGAGATATCAAAGGCAACTGGTGAAGCCACGATGATCGGGGAGCACATCATGAACGTTTATTTAACACTCGGCCCACCAGGCAACACAGGCAGCAGGTTGATCTTTTATTTAGCAAACAGATACGCGTTGGCACCTGCAAAGCTGTCACCCGTCTGAAGCTTAGTTTTTGCAGTACTCATCAGCTGACCTCGTAGATTGGTACAGGTAACTTGTCTGTTGTCGGGGGGCGGACAGCAGGCAAAATTGGAGGCTTGTTGATCCGTTAATTAGCAAACAAAGCGGATGCAGTTCAAAACAGTTACACGCTGTTTACAGCTCTGGGCGACCATCTGGCTGAAAGAGGTTCTTATCAACACATTTATTCAGAGTTCAGTCTTTTCGTGTACAATGTTTATCTCCCCCTCCCCCCCCCCCCCCCGCCAAACATGCCCTTCCCTATTCATTCATTTGCATGTCCCTTGCGGAACTTTGCCTCCCAAACAGCACTCCTGTAGGCCTCTCGGTTGTGAGCAAGATGGCCTGCTGCTGATGCATCAATTTGCAGAACATCAATGATGTCTTGCAGCCATCTTCGCCTTGGTCTTCCTCTCTTTCTTTTTCCCATTATGTACCTTTCCAAGAATGTCTTCTCTAAATTATCATGACGTTTAATGTGTCCAAAGTATTTAAGTGTTGTCTCTTTAATCCTCTTTACTAGCCAGCCTTCTTCAATATTAAGTTCTTGTAGTATGGATATATTTGTTCTGTTTTGTGTCCATGGTATGTGAAGAACTCTTCTGTAGCATTTACATTCAAAGACATTTATGTTTCTCAGATGTTTTGTTAAGTGTCCAGGTCTCACAGGCATATGTTGCGATGGGAAAGATGCATGCCCTTAGAAATCTTATTTTTGTAGTTCTGTCTGTTCTTCTCCACAGATTCTTTAGTTGTTTTTCTTTGTGAAGAGCGATAGATGTCCTCTCCAAGAAGAAGAAATCACAAAGAGGGAATATCGACTGTGACTAACTGCTGTAGGACATGATCAGCTGACAGAGCAGCCAAGCGAAGGCACTGGGAGGTGCTAATATGATTGTGCCAGAAGGATATTGTACCTGACGGAGCAAGGGAACCGAATCGGCCAAGACTTCTCTCTTGTCCATCAGGCTGTTGTGCCACTTCATAGTGAGCAGCGAGGTACTGATTTACACAGTTCCTCATACTGGTGGAAAACACATGTTTCTCTGACAATCTCCGGGAATTCAAGAAAGCCACTTTTGCCAACTCCCCATGCGAAGAAACATCCAAATCTCCCTAGCCGTTATGGCCACAGGGAAAGCTCTCAGACTCATGGCTCTGCGAGGTCCATGACTGGAGATGCTGACTGAACCAGGGCACTTCTGTTGATGAAGACGTATAGTGTCAGTCGCGCATGAGCACCATGTCAAGGTCGAAGAAGGTCACTTGGGCTGCTGTTTAATGACGTGTTAAGTGGAGCAAGATTTTGTCAATTTTACTGTTAAATCTGAAAGTATTAACAACTGGTTTCTGTGATATTCACAGAGAAGCGATCACACCCAGGTACACAACTCCGACTTAGATTACAGCAGCAAAGATGAAAACCGCTGATACTCTTTCCAAAAACAGAGTGTGGTAAACTGAAAAGACGTGAAGTACATAGAACACGTTTTATTGATGGGTACTAATGATAAGTGACGGATGAGGTGATGTACGTTACACAAGAAATACACTTAGGCTCCACCTCCCCGGCAAGACAGAAATTTGCCATGTGGGGAGGGAGTGGTCTACATCCATACCCACACAGACAGCAAGCAATCATCTTGATGAAGAAGAGTTCTACTTACAGATGTCATGAATTATGCCTCACGAAGTTTCCAAAAAAAAAAAAAAAAATCAAAACATACATATTCATAACGACTGGTTCTTTAATGAAATCTCAAAACAGAACTAATCCTACACTCTTTAGTTCTACACCTTCTACTGAACACAATTATAAGGCAGACGCAGCACAGCACACATATTTACAGTAACAGCTAGATCAAACATCCTAGCCAAACTGACAATACAAAATCACATCACGCTGTTCCCAGCATAAACTCTCACAATCATCATAAACTCATACTAAACTGAAACTCATCTCTCAGAAAAAAATATGTCCCTTAAATATGAAGTACATTTTCTGATAGAAAGTTTCTTGGACTTTCTTCACAAGAAAACTCAAGTTCGTGAAGTTGTCTGTTTATTTGGCCTTCGGAATTTCTTAGTATAAAAACATGTCCCCAAAACAGTTTTCGTTGCTAATTTTGTCTGGTTATGTCAGCAGAGACATTCCACTGTTTGACACTTACAACTTTTCCTAACTATCTCGTGAAATTTATCAGACTTATATGAGCTGAGTACAATCTATTTTTAGAACATTACGTGGAACGTGAATTGAAGCAAGAATCTAACTCTGCCTATCTTAGATATTCTACTGATTGTATCCTTTAACTATAACTAAATACTAAGACAAACCCTCTACTATCACACTGACGGCTACAGCCTTGGTTGCTAATACTGTAGTTAAAGTTGTTAGTTATTATTATAGATACTGTGTAAGTTATTTTATAGATACTGTGTTAGTTATTGTTATAGACACTGTTATTATTTGTGTGCGTGTTATTATTGTTATTGCTGATGCTGTGATTTTATTGTAGTTGTTTGCCTTGTTAATGTTACTACTGCGCAGTTGTTTATTAGTGTCTGTTAAAGCTTTTGTTACGTGTTATTGTTTTATTGCTGATGTTGAAGTTTGAATTATTATTTATCGTAATTGCTTTGTGCTTGTGCTGTTATTGCTAAATTGTTGATTTTATGTTGCTGTTATAGAGTCTGTTGATAACTCCATCTTAAAAGCAACTGGTGCCGGTGGACAAGATCTGGAAGAGAAGATATGAAATCGGACAGCGAGTTGGCTACATTGAATTTTTCCGCTTTCCAAAATGAAAGTGTAAATGAGGATTTTTCTATCAGTGCCATAAAGAAATGGGTGATTTCTAAAAATGTCACAGAATGAGCACAGCCTGTTGGCAGACAGCGGCACGTGAAGGTAAAACAGGATTAAGACAGGCTGTATCTGGACATACACACATTGTCTTGTACAGTCATCTAAAAAAAACGGTATCTGGCACTCATCCAAGCAAATCCTTTCCAGTTTTTGACATCGTTCAGCCATCTGTATCGGCGTTTCCTTTTGCTGTTTTGCCTTCAAGTTTTTACACACATATACATACAAAGCATATAAAAACGTGTGTATTTCATGAAAAAAAAAGTCAACAACTGTTTTCTGCTACGCACGTACGGCTTAATTAACTCCCTTGTTGGCTGTCCATGACAAAAACGCTGAATGGAATAATCCTCACAGCCCGTTATTGTCCGCCAGACCAGCTCTGGGAGAACAAATGTTAAGTTAACAGCTCTAGCTGGAGATTTAATTAAGGTGACATTGAATATATCCTCCAGGGACACATCTCGTTTGTCCCATTTGTCCCAGCTGAGCTATCATTTATCTAGACAAATTTGGAAATGGAAGATCATCAATCGTGACCTTTGAAAGGCGCCATGTCTTCATCTGTCATCTTGCGTTTTTAGCCGGGAACAAAACATAACGAATATGCAGACATTTTCTGTGAGTGTATGTGTGTGTGTGTGGATATTTATTACTTTACCTATTTTGTTATCTCTCTCTCCGTATATATATATATATATATATATATATATATATATATATATATATACGTAACATACATACATCTATCTACAAATAGATAGATAGATAGATAGATAGATAGATAGATAGATAGATAGATAAATAGATAGATAGATAGATAGATAGATAGATAGATAGATAGATAGATAGATAGATAGATAGATAGATCTACTCGTAAATAGCTCTATATAATTAGATATCTAACTGAACTGGGCGTGAAGACGCGATCCTATTTATCGATGAGCGAACACAACCGACACGCTGGCCTCAGGGATGGCGAAGGAAGTGTGACCAAGTGCTCGTCCTACCTTCACGTTGATACCCTCAGTAGCAGGCCCAGCCTGGTTAACAGGGAAGGAATCCATATGGTTCCCGTGGCGGTGGAAGTACTGCACATCTTCGGCCTTTTAGCACCATTCATCATCATCATCATCATCATCATCATCATCATCATCGTCGTCATCATCATCATCATCATCATCGTCGTCGTCATCATCATCATCGTCGTCATCGTCGTCATCATCATCATCATCATCATCATCATCATCATCAATATCATCATCATCGTCGTCGTCGTCGTCATCATCATCATCATCGTCGTCGTCGTCGTCGTAATCATTATCATCATCATGCCTGGAGACGTTGGCAACTATGTCTCCCCCACAATTTACAATCTTTCATGGTCTTCGTCAGTTCCCTTGCTGTGCTGTTCCAAGGCCATTTTGTCAAGCCACCTAACATTTTCTCTGTAGTTCTGCTTCTCTCTTTCCTGCCTCCAATTTTCCCTGTTTTCATGATACTTTCTGTCTCTCCTCTTCCCGTTATATGGTCAATAGACCTTGACTGTCTCCCCCGAAGTTTGTTTGTTTCTCACTGTTTTTCATTAGGCATTCTTCTTTTGTTATTTTGGCTGTCCATGGCATTCTCAACATTCTTCGCACGGACCACATTTCAGATGCCTCTAATGCTCTCTCTCCTTGTTGTTTTTGTTAGTGACCATGATTCTCTTCTACATAGTAATACTGGCTCGATGTAGCATTTTAAGACTCTGTTCTTGGTGTCTGCTGAGAAAGATGGACTGCACAAAATAGATTTCATTTTCTGAAATGCTACATTTGCCTGGCATATTCTGTTTGTGGCCTCTGTGACACACCTACCATATGATGTTATCGTTGTACCAAGATATTTGAAATGTGTGCACTTGTTTTTGATGATATTCCTTTGACCTTTTTTTTTAAGCTGCTCCAGTCATGGACTCAAGCCGCCGTAAGCGAAGCCACGCTGTTCTTCAACATCTCCACAACATCGTCTGCATAAAACATTCTGCTGGTAGTTACAGAGAGAGGGAAAAAACAATAAAAACAAAAATAATAACAATGACGAAAATAACAACAACAGTAATAACGAGAACAATAGCAACAACAGAAAAAAAACAATAGCAGCAAAATGAATAACAGCAGCAACAACAACTATAACAGTAACAACAACAACAACAACAATGCCAATAGCAACAACAGTATAGTAGGAATGTAAATGATGCTATATTTTCTCCCTATATAAAGTTAAACATTGAGATATAATTTATTTTCTAACCAGTAACACTTGGAGATATTATTATTATTATTATTTACATGAGGCATAATATAACCTAGGCAAGTGAAGATGCTGTACTCAAGCTGAATAAGACAGCAGTCTGTGACTCATAGCTGACTGTCTGCGCCAGGGCTGGTAAACCATAACCGGCCAAGACCCTATTCTGCCTCCTACTGATCACCCCCCCCCCCCCCGGGAAGCAGGCAGTCGGTTTAAAGAAATAGCCCAATACGAAGTCGGTTGTGTCGGAGCCGTAGGCGCATAGCAGGGACACAACCGCAATTATATCCATCTTGACGGCGAACGCCAAAACAGGAGATGTATAACCCAAACGCAGGGTAAAGACAGCTGGACGTAGGAGTTAGAAGAATAGTAGTGAGCTGACTTTAACTGTGAAGGCAGTCGACTAAGGATCCACTGTATCTGCTGTCAGGTTTAGTAAACTGTATAAGCAGGTGAAGTGCTCGCCGCGTTAAGCAAATATTTTTCTGAAAAAAAAAATAAATAGAAAAAATATGTCTGTCTGCTCGGCCGTGGACTCTATGGACTATTCTGCATACGCCTGATGGTGCCTATTTGGGCAGGCTATACGTGAAATAGCAAATAATCATAAATATTTAATAAATCACAGTAGTTCTAAGTTTAGGAATTCAGATTTATGCAAAGCATGACATAAGTTCTCTTTATCACTAAAAAGTATTCAGAGATTATGAATACTTCCTTCACTCAAAGGTTAAACATTCGTTATAGTATCATTCATTCATTAATTCATTTGCATGTCCCTTGCGGAAATTTGCCTACCTAACAGCTCTCCTGTAGGCCTCTCCGTTGTGAGCAAGATGGCCTGCTGCTGATGCATCAGTTTGCAGATCATCAATGATGTCTTACAGCCATCTTCGCCTTGGTCTTCCTCTCTTTCTTGTTCCCATTATGTACCTTTCCAAGACGGTCTTCTCTAGATTATCATGACGTTTAATGTGTCCAAAATATTTAATTTTTGTCTCCTTAATCCTCTTTACTAGCCAGCCTTCTTCAATATCAAGCTCTTGTAGTATGGATATATTTGTTCTTTTTTGTGTCCACGATATTTGAAGAACTCTTCTGTAGCATTTACGCTCAAAGGCATTTATGTGTTTCTCAGCTGTTTTGTTAAGTACCCAGGTCTCACAGGCATATGTTGCGCTATGGTATAGGAACTGGTTATCTGGTCTTTCAGATCTCACTGCTATGTCACGTTTGTTACAAAGGCTAAAGGGATCGCTATAGTCTCACGTTTTGCTTACCTACCTCTATCTGACCGCATTTTGTGCCTGTCTTTCTTACTAGGAACATTATCATTGTTTGTTACACAGACTAAATTATCATTGTTTGTTACGCAGACTAAATTACCATCGATTTTTACATAGACTAAATTATCATTGTTTGTTACACAGACTAAATTACCATCGTTTTTTACACAGACTAAATTATCATCGTTTATTACGCAGACTAAATTATCATCGTTTGTTACACAGACTAAATTAATATCGTTTGTTACACAGACTAAATTACCATCGTTTGTTACACAGACTAAATTACCATCGTTTGTTACACAGACTAAATTATCATCGTTTGTTACACAGACTAAATTATCGTCGTTTGTTATACAGACTAAATTACCATCGTTTGTTACACACACTCAATTATCATCGTTTGTTACACAGACTAAATTATCATCGTTTGTTACACACACTAAAGAATCATTATTTGTTACACAGACTAAATTACTGTCTTGCCCCTGCTCCGACAGAATCTGTCGTTTTCCACACAAGGCCGTATGTAAATTATGTAAGTTAACAGCATTCCTCTTTCATAAAGACTGACCAGCGGTCAGCAGGCGCCGAGGTTGAGAAAGGTCATTCCAAGAAAATGTATCAGATCCAAGATAAATGTATGCAATTTTACAAGCTTAATTACGCTTGATCGATCACTACAATGGCCGGCATGATCTACCGAGTACATGGGACGTAGCCACACAAAGTTAGGAAGTTTTATGACAGCCCCTGAATAAAATTAATGAGGAATGGAAAGTTTGGGAGTTTCGTAACAATTTTTGTGTTCTATGATTTACTGACTCCTGACTTCTAAGTTCATTCGGATATTTTGGAAGATTTATTATTATGTTTATGGCTCAGCAAGTCCCAAGAGGGATGCTAAATATATTTTCTAAAACCCAGAAATAAGACTTTTCACTGGGACATGTGTACTTGAGATTTATAAATGTTAAGCTGGATATATAAGGTAAGAAGTAGAGAGAATTGACAGAAGACATTTCAGATTTATAAAAAGCGAGAAAGAATTAGGAAAACGGAAAAGAAAATGTTAAAAAATAAGATGAGCGGGTACAAATGAAGAACATACGGCACACAACGTTTTATTTGGCCACATATTTCTTACAAGAATAACAAAAGAGCTAAGTGTTTAATCTTTTTTTCATCTTGTTTTTTTTTTTTGTGGTCCTTGAAAAAAAAAGATATTTGCCGAAATACTGGAGTGTTATACGATTTTCATCTATAAACGCTTATTTTATTTTCTGCAACTCTCGTTCCTGCCTGAACCATACATCTCTGTTTACCTTTCTTACTAGAAACGTACATCGCTGTCTATTTTTATTACTAGAATCATAAATATCTGTCTACCTTTATTACTAGAAACATACATATGTCTATCTTTATTATTAAAATCATACATCTCTGTCTACCTTTTTTACTAGAACTATACATCTGTCTACCTTTATTACTAGAACCATACATCTCTGTCTACCTTTTTTATTAAAATCATGCATCTCTGTCTACCTTTATTACTAAATCTTACATATCTGTCTACCTTTATTACTAAAATCATACATCTCTGACTACCTTTATTATTAGAACCATACATCTCTATCTACATTTATTACTAAAATCATACATCTCTGTCTATCTTTATTACTAGAACCATACATCTCTGTCTATCTTTATTACTAGAACCATACATCTCTGTCTACCTTTATTACTAGAACCATTTGTATCGCAGTCGTCGTTTCTCCTATCTCTTTATAACCAGTGTCAGCTTATAACGATCTACTGGCCTACAACAATCATATGAACACAGAAACAACCAGATTTGTACAATGAGTTCAGAAAAATGAAAGCAATAAAATCATGGTATTATCAGTGAAATACCGGACCCTTTTGTTTAAATTTCAGGAAGGAAAGAAAGAAAGTAAAGACTGGAGGAAACCTCAGAAGAACAGTAAGGGATGATCCATATCAGTACCGGGGACAAAGATAAACTATGTCACTACGACCAGAGAATCCTGTGTTGACTGAGACCCACTCAGTCTGTACGCCTCACGGTTGTGAGCAAGATGCCCTGCTGCTAATGCACTATAAACCCATAAATATTCCCCCGTCCCCCAAATACAGGACATCCCAGAGTTCTTGACCAGTTTTAGACTTAAAAAAAAGATCTAATTCATTCTGATGATTATGCACGTAGTGCAAGAATGAAACTCTGCTTTTAAAAAAATGGAGTATTTTAAATGATAGGCAATATAAATTATTAGAATTAATACGAATTTAATACGTTTAAAAATTCAGACATTATTTTTTAGACTCTCTGTAGACTTTGAAAACTCCACATATTGTTTTGGAGACGCTATGTAGACGTTGAAAACTCCACACATTGTTTTGGAGACGCTATGTAGACGTTGCGTTATGAAAGTGGAGCCGAAGACCGAGAGTTCGACAATGTTGAAGTGTCTGCTGAGAGACATGATTCTTCTGCTCGCCCCTAGAAGTTACAAGTGGCTATGACAGCTCACCATTATTAGATATAAGTAAACGGTTACAAAGGGGGAGCAACTTTGATAATAGGAGCGTTCTTAGAAGGAGAGCAAGGAGGTTCATGTTTCTAAACGCGCAACAAATGTATAGGTAAACAAACATAATACAATTAGCTGGTTAACAGTGAATCCAGATGGGTAGGTAAAGGTAAAGATAGTCCCATAGAAAATGCCGTAGGGGATGAAGCATTAGAGACCTCATTATGCTGGGCCATCAGGGTGTTAGGCAGGGTGGCCAGTTCCTTTTATCGCTGCCTTTCCTTCCAAGATTTTCTCTAGTACCCAATTTACGAGGCTGGGTTGACCTCGGGGCCGTATTGGTTGAAAAAAAAAATCCCCGACAATTCGGTTGCTAGACGAATGCTCTAATAACCACGCTATAACTAGTGTATAAGTATACACCTATACACGAAGCACTGCAGTAAAGCTGTGATACCAAAATGTATAAACTAGGAAAAAAAAAGTAGGAGCAACTTTATCACTCAACGAACACAAAACTGTGACGTTTAGCCTTAATCGTGCAAACACAAACAGGAAGAAGAAATAGAGAGACGAGATAAAGTATAGAATCACATCTATGTTAAAGAAATAATAAATACATGAAATTAATTAACACTTAGCTCAATCTTGGAAGAACACAAGTAAGCGTTGCCAATACAATATTAAGAATGCGCCCGTTGAATTCGTTCAATCAGGCACATTTTTGCACATTTCAGAACGAACACATTTTGATAATAACAACGGGCGCATTCCCAATATTGTATTGGCATGCTTACTTGTGTTCCTCCAAGACTGAGCTAAGTGTTAATTAATTTAATTAATTTATTATTTCTTTAACATAGATGTGATTCTAGGGGCTAACACGCCCGATAAGGTAATCATCGACACATAGCTGATATGCCAGAGTCAGGGTTAGCAACCCATAGCTGACCAAGACCCTGTCCCACCTATCCGTGGTACCCCCAGTAACAGGCAAAACCTAGTTAATAGGGCAAGGATCGCCATAGTCCCCATGGTGGTGGAGTCTGCTAAAGAAGCATTGCACAACTCCTACTTTTTAGCTGTATTCCGGGACTGAAAAAAGTAGCCGCCATAACCCACTTCCAAGCCGATGCGATGCTGTGCCTCAACATCTCTACTGCATCGGTTGCAAAGAACAACAGCTCGCAGTTGCAGGGAGTTCGTACAAGCACAAGTAAGTACAGGTACCAGATGTGATTCTATACTTTATCTCGACTCTCTATTTCTTCGTCCTGTTTATGTTTGTATGATTAAGGCTAACACCGAAACGTCACAGCTTTGTGTTCGTTGAGTGATAAAGTTGCTCCTACTTTTTTTTCGTAGTTTAACCACTACGCTAGCCGCCTCCCCCACCCCCCGTCCCCAGATGGGTAGCAAGTGTTTAAATCACTCCAACGACTGACATGTGATCCGCTCTGAGAAGTTTTGAGGGTCATTACCAGCTTTTCGTGTGTTCAGTTCACAGGCTTGTCCTTTATGGAACTCTGCTCTCTTGCCAAATAAATCAGAAAACGTCTCGTTTATCTATCCAGATCATCTGCTTCAGTGAGTGTGGTGTTTAAAACTGTCAGTGATGTCCTGGGATAATAGTCTCGTGTCTGATGTATGCATTTTATCTTATAAACTTTATACTATATACTCAGTCAGTCAGTCAGTCAGTCATTTGCATGTCCCTTGTGGAACTTTGCCTACCTAACAGCTCTCCTGTAGGCCTCTTGATTGTAAGCAAGATGGCCTGCTGCTGATTATCAACGATGTCTTGCACCCATCTTAGACATGGTCTTCCTCTCTTTTTCTCCCATTATGTACCCTTCCAAGACTATCTTATCTAAATTATCATGACGGTTAATGTGCCCAAAATATATAAATTTTCTCTCTTTAATCCTCTTTACTAGCCAGCTTTCTTCAGTATTAAGTTCTTGTAGTATGGATATGTTTGTTCTTTTTTGTGTCCTTGATATTTGAAGAACTCTTCTATAGCATGTATACTTTATAGAATATACTTTATACTATATACTTTATGCTATAACAAGTAGGTATATATAACGTTTTTACTACGGCACCAGCTACTAAGAGCTTCCCGCACACAGATACCTGCCTGACGGTGCAGGAGACAAAATACTCAGTGAGACAGCCGTCAGAGGCCCACGGCCGACTGCTTCAAGTCACGGCTGGCGAATCACAGCCAATTAAAATCCTATTCCATCTCCCAATGTTGTAATAGAAGACAGGCAATAGTTTGGCTGAGTAAATGCGAAATACAATGGAACGGCAAAGAATATACCGAGCCGAAGTTAGATGTGTCGGGCCTTGCATGAGGAAAAATGACGACGAGGCACAATCATAGGGCGAAAGCTGAAGATGTTAAAGAAGAGAAGTATAACAGGATCCACCAGAAAACAGATCAATATATAAAGAAACTGAATACACACTTGTCACCCAAAAATAGTTTTTCCAATATTACGTGAAGGCCCTGTGTGTGTAAAAAAAAACAACCCTCAAAGATTGTGTTTAAAGTGAATGCCTTAGAAAAGAAAGACTGATATAAAGTAAAGTAGGATAACACAGTTTTGTAAGATTAGACCTGGAAAAAATCGTAGACAAAGCACTTTAGTGAGACGTGAGAGAAAGAAAAACCACAAGAGAATTACCTGGGATTCGAACCACGGACTCCGGTAGAATGACCAGCCGTTTAGCCACGAGAGAACAGCGTACTATCGACTTAGCCAGCTAACACTCCAAAAAAGGTGTTTTATTGACATAGTCATCTCATATCTCAAAAAAATGTATATATATATATATAATAAAAACTCATATCTCATATCTCAAAAAAATGTATATATATATATATAATAAAAACTAGAGAAAACCTCGAAAGAAAACTTTTATTTTTTGGAGATGCGAGATAGCGCATTTCGTTAGTACGCTGTTCTCTCGTGGCTAAACGGCTGGTCATTCTACCGGAGTCCGTGGTTCGAATCCCAGGTAATTCTCTTGTGGTTTTTCTTTCTCTCACGTCTCACCAAAGTGCTTTGTCTACGATTTTTTCCAGGTCTAATCTTACAAAACTGTGTTGTCTTACTTTACCGTTCGAAAGCCTCGTTGTTTACTATTTATAAAAAAAAATAGTATAAATTAAGGATTACATTATCTACAATTTCCTTTTAGTAGAACATGACTCGTTAGGAACTTTACTCCGAAGAGCATGTGTGAGAAGAAGCCCGAAATAGTTGTGAATTTGACAGGGGGTACAGCGATGATGGTCCTAACTGACTGAGCATAGGCTGTATGATAGATCGAGGACTGGACACGTTCAAGACATGAAACAATTAGTCCACTCGGAACAGCAGCCATCTAGCGAGAAACAGCAGCTGTCGTCCGGGAGTTTTAACTAAGGCTTGTCTCATACACGCACAGCTGGACCCATATGGGCTGATTTCTGCTAACTTTATTAATATTATCTGATTCCTGCTAAATTTATTGATACTATCTGATTCCTGCTAAATTTATTGATACTATCTGATTCCTGCTAAATTTATTGATACTATCTGATTCCTGCTGAATTTATTGATATTATCTGATTTCTGCTAAATGTATTGATACTATCTGATTCTTGTTAAATTTATTGATATTATCTGATTCCTGCTAAATGTATTGATATTATCTGATTCCTGCTAAATGTATTGATATTATCTGATTCCTGCTAAATTTTTTGATATGATCTGATTCCTGCTAAATGTATTGATATTATCTGATTCCTGCTAAATTTTTTGATATTATCTGATTCCTGCTAAATTTATTGATATTATCTGATTCCTGCTAAATGTATTGATATTATCTGATTCCTGCTAAATTTATTGATATTATCTGATTCCTACTAAATGTATTGATATTATCTGATTCCTGCTAAATTTATTGATATTATCTGATTCCTGCTAAATTTATTGATACTATCTGATTCCTGCAAAATTTATTGATATTATCTGATTCCTGCTAAATTTATTGATACTATCTGATTCCTGCAAAATTTATTGAGTTGGTCCGATAAATTATTGTTATTGTCCACATAAAGTCATTACTGTTGTCCGTATTACACTGTATTTTCTGCTTCTGGGGAGTGTATCTGTGTGTGGGGGTGGGGGGATGGATGACTTAGTTATTGATAAGGACAGGGGAATGAAAATGATCAAGACACTCTCCTACTCGGAAAATTAAAGGAATAAATGAGAGAGTAGGGGGCCACAAGAAAAAAATATCTGAACAAAAAAACAGCTGAACAAACTTGCCAAATGAAAAAGGAAAGAAAAAATTACTCAGTTAAATTCACAATCACGAAAATATCTATACTGCTTAGATCATGAGAAATTGCAAACAAAAATAAAGGCACCAGAAATACCAAATATATCATAAGAAGACACCAGAAATACCATATCACAATAAGGCATCAGAAATACCAACATATCACAAAAAGGCACCAAAAATATCAACATATCACAAAAAGGCACCAAAAATATCAACATATCACAAAAAGGCGCCAGAAATACCAACATGTCACAAGAAGGCACCAGAAATACCAACATATCACAAGAAGGCACCAGAAATACCAACATATCACAAGAAGGCACCAGAAATACCATCATGTCACAAGAAATTTGATGTGTCTGAAGTCAGTGATCTTCTTGACCGGCAATTACCGGTAAACTACTCATTAAAAGCCGTGGAAAAGCTAAATATTTGAAGGTCATTGGTTGCTGTAACCGGTTTATATTATCAAAAGAAAAGAAAACCCAGACACACGAAACCACCGAAATCAGTTGGAGGAAAACCGGGCCTCTATACAGATGAGAATCAGTCAGTTTTGACTTTGATTTAGCGTGTGAGTATTTTATCAGGACGAAATCTCGTCGCGAATAAGTCAAGAAAAGAAAGAGTTCACATTAACAATTACCTTCCGCTGATGTTTGTAAAGAATGCTTACTTTTACATTGTAAAAAAAACAACAACAATAGTATAAAGTACCGAAAGTTGTAATATGAAAACCGGTATTTCGGGAAGTACTTTATGCAAGGTGGAAGACAGGTAAAAATGTACTGGTTCCAAAAAATCCTATGGCGACCATGTAAGTCTGTACCTGGTCTCTCTTTCTTAATACTTCAGTATTTTCAATCCTGAAAACTTTACCATTTCTTCTATTTCTGATAGTCCTGAAATTTTAAGTGTAATACCTCTAAAGTGATATCTGAAAGTTAAACTTTACAATGACGACATCATTGGTTGAGTGGTTAGACGATCAGTCTACTAAACCGATGGTACTGGGTTCAAGTCCCAGTATTTGGGTTTTTTTTTCTGGTACCACCACTCCAGAAATGACCCGGGGTCCACCCAGCTTCTAGATACGCGTATCAGATAACCCTGGCAAGGTAGATCTGGCCAGGCAAATGTTGTCAGGTGTGATACTGACCTCATTATGCTTTCAAGTGCCAAAGATATTTTGAAATAACGAGTCTAACATCGTATCCTTAATATGCCTTAATGGCGTGGAAAAGCTGATTTAACTTTTTACCTTTTGATAGTTTACAGTATATACAGTAATTTTACACACGAGGTAAAAAAAATGTAAAGGAAACAGCAATGGTGAGAAATTTACCGAAAAGATGAAATCCACCGCCAGTTTAGATGAAAGCCACCGTCACTTCAGATGAAAGCGGAATCGATCTTCGAAGAGAAGCCACAGCCAAAATGGATCAAACTGAAAGCCAAAGAGGGAACATGGAAACTACAGTGGAAGTAGTAAACTTTTTTTTTTAAAGGAAAAGTGAAACCCACGTTTTTGGAAATCAAGGAAAGCCACAAAGGAAAAAAAAGTGTAAGGAATCCTAGAGAAAAGACAAAACTGAGGAAACAGGAGCTAGGAGATGAAATATAAACCAGCAGAAGAACCATCAGACGAGGGATTTTTTATATGAGGTATTCATAATCCTTGAGGTAATGATGATGATGATGATTAAGACAATTTGGCTAATAGATGTCGGAGACATACTGATCAGTTCATTTGGGATCTTTAGCCATGAAAGGTAAAAGAACCACTACGGCAAACGCTAGTCGAGCTCTGTCAAACAAAGCGAAACACAGATACATAGACAGTATACATTTCGCCTCACGTCAACACGGACATGCCACATGATGATGTTTCCGAAAGAGGCACTTAATAATTAATACGTGCATACGTGTCAGCGAATATCTAAAGCCACAAAAAAACCACTTTTCTGGACGCCTAATAACAGCTAGGGGAAGATGAAATGTTGAGCTATCGATAACATTAACCCTCTAACGACCGGCGTGGCTAGACCGGAAACATTTGCAGCCAATCATAACAAACGTGTTGCAGCAAGTACTTGTATTAATATTCGTCTGGGAATATTCGATTTTACCTCAACTTTTTCTTTCTCTTTTATATCTTTGGGGGAGGTAACCCGAACAATCTCACTTGAAGGTTGTCTCCCTTATCTCTTTATAGTTGCCAGTAATAAAACAAACCTCTCTGAGGGGTCACTCGTTCTGGTTTAAGTATACGTGGAACGTGTTAGCTTCAATCTAATCTTCCTTAAGTGCGAGGTACTTTATGTTTTGGCGTGTCAGAATTGGTTACGCTGGTGTAATCATTCTGTGTTTGCGTGATGTAAGTGGTTAACTGAGACATTGAGTGTATGAGAATATATGGACGCAGAGAAACGGACTTGTTATGCGGTTTGGTTGCCACTGGAGTAGTCAGAAAGAAAAAGGGGAGAGATTAGAAGTTTGATAGAACAATTTTTCAGATCGAGAGATTACACGTTTGAAAGAACAATTGTTCAGATAGAGACCAGACGTTTGACAGAATAACTGTTCAGGCAGAGAGGCTATAAGTTTGATAGAACAAATATTCAGGCAGAGAGGCTAGAAGTTTGATAGAACAATTATTCAGGCAGAGAGACTAGAAGTTTGATAGAACAATTATTCAGGCAGAGAGACTAGAAGTTTGATAGAACAATTTTTCAGGTAGAGAGGCTAGAAGTTTGATAGAACAAATATTCAGGCAGAGAGGCTAGAAGTTTGATAAAACAATTATTCAGGTAGAGAGACGAAGTTTGATAGACCAACTGTTCAGACAAAGGTAGCTTGCAATAGAGTGAAAAAAAATTACACAGCAGATAAATAGATAAGTGGATGGGGAGGCACTCAGGTGCCTGAGATGGTAGGCAAGTAAACGGTAAAGCAGTTAGACAAGTAGACTGGAGGGATAGGCAGGCAAATGTAGTTAGACAAGTAGACTAGAGGGACAGCCAGATAGATAGATAGATAGATAGATAGATAGATAGATAGATAGATAGATAGATAGATAGATAGATAGATAGATAGATAGATAGATTAGATAGATAGATAGATGGATGGATGGCTGGATGGATGGATGGCTGGATGGATGGATGGATGGATGGATGGATGGATGGATAGATAGATAGATAGATAGATAGATAGATAGATAGATAGATAGATAGATAGATAGATAGATAGATAGATAGATAGATATTTATACCTTCATTCTCTTCTAATCTCCTCTTCCACTTTACCTACAAAAATGCTATCTCCACTGTGCACATCACAGCAGCCTACAGAAACGTGATGTAAGGATTTCGAAAAGACCTTTCTTTTTAATGCCTAAAGTCCTGATCAACGTAAGACCCCGTTGATAACTCGCCGTGTCCAGGGGCAGCTTTGTTTGCTCTGATCATCTTCCAGGCCCAAGGAAAACAAAACAAAATTTCGTACATTAAGATCAGGCCTTGAAAACCTCTGGCCACGTAGTAATATGGGGAATAAGATTTACAGTGGTTCTCAAACCATCACTTATGTCTCGCGCACGGTCATAGTAATATTATTATTATTATTTTAGCTCTTCTTTGAGATAACTAAGGGTGCAATGATTAGTCAGTCAGTCATTGGCATGTTCCTTGGGGAACTTTGCCTCCCTAACAGCTCTCCTGTAGGCCTTTCACTTGTAAGAAAGATGCCCTGGTGATGATGCGTCCATTTGCGGATTATCAACGATGTCTTGCAGCCATTTTCGTCTTGATCTTCCTCTCTTTCTTTTCTCCATTATTTACCCTTCCAAAACTGTCTTCTCTAAATTCTCATAACGTTTAATGTGTCCAAAATAGGTTTTCTCTGTTTAATCCTCTTTAATAGCCAACCTTCTTCAATATTTAGTTCTTGTAAGTATGTATATATATATATATATATATATATATATATATATATATATATATATATATATCGTAGTATGGATATATATTTGTTCTTGTTTGTGTCCATGATATTTGAAGAACACTTCTGTAGGATTTATGTGTTTATCAGCTGTTTTGTTAAGTGTCCAGGTCTCACAGGCATATGTTGGGATGAGAAAGATGCATTCATTCATTCCTTTGCTTGTCCCTTGCGGAACTTTGCCTCCCTAACAGCACTCCTGTAGGCCTCTCGGTTGTGAGCAAGATGGCCTGCTGCTGCTGCATCCATTTCCAGATCATCAACGATGTCTTGCAGCCATCTTCGTTTCGGTCTTCCTCTTTTTCTTTTTCCCATTATGTATCCTTCCAATACGGTCTTCTCTAAAGTATCATGACGTTTAATGTGGCCAAAATATTTAAGTTTTCTCTCTTTAATCCTCTTTACTAGCCAGCCTTCTTCAATATTAAGCTCTTGTAGTATAGATATATTTGTTCTTTTTTGTGTCCACGATATTTGAAGAACTCTTCTATAGCATTTACATTCAAAGGCATTTATGTGCTTCTCAGCTGTTTTGTTAAGTGTCCAGGTCTCACAGGCATATGTTGCGATGGGAAAGATGCATGCCCTTAAAAATCTTATTTTTGTGGTTCTGTCTGCTCCTCTCCACAGATTCTTTATTTGTTTTACTTTCTGAAGAGCAATAGATGTCCTCCTTTTAATTTCCCGCATTGTATCTCCATTATTAGTTAGTAGTGATCCAAGATATTCAAAACTCTCCACTTCTTCCAGTTTTTCCTCACTGATACATATTTCCGTTGCCTTGTCTGTTTTGTCAGTTGTCATCACTTTAGTTTTCTTTGCATTAAGATAGAGGTTCTGCTCTTCGCTGTTCTTGCGGACTGACATAATTAGTTTTTCCATTCCTTCTTGTGTTGTGGACAGCAATACTGTGTCATCAGCATATCTAATCTCTGGTATTTCATAACCTCCAACTGTTATGGCATCGTAATATTCTTTGTCTACATCTTCTCTAACATTCCTCATTATATTTTCAGTATACAAGTTAAATAAGTAGGGTGACAATATGCACCCCTGACGGACCCCTTGTTTTATGTCAAACCAAGTTGTTGTTTCACCATTTATTCTTACTGCTGCTTGTTGGTCTAAATACAGCAGTGATGTTAATTGTATCAAATGTGTTGGAAATCCCATTTTTTCCATTATTTCCCAAAGTTTCTGGTGTTGTACACAATCAAATGCCTTTGAGTAGTCTATAAAGGATAAATATAGATTCACATTAAACTCCCTGCATTTCTCTATTATTAATCTTAGATTGAATATATGATCTCTTGATCCTCTTCCTTGCCTGAAGCCAGCTTGGACCATATTGACTTCTTCTTCTATTTTCTTTCGAAGTCTACCCATTATGATTTTTAACAGAATTTTACTGGCATGACTAATCAGGGCAACAGTTCTGTAGTTTGTGCGTAATTTCAGGTTACCCTTTTTTGGCAGTGGTATGAATACAGTTCTTTTCCATTCTTTTGGCCAAATACCTGAATGCCATATCTTTTTACATAGTGCATGATAGATTGTTGCACACTCCTTTCCTCCTGCTTTAATAAATTCAGCGGTTATCTCATCACATCCTGGTGATTTACCATTTTTCAGACTCTTTATTGCCCATAAAACTTCTTCCATTGTCGGCTCGGGTTCTTTCTCCTCCAATAATAATTCACACTGTTGATTTCTGCTTCCACAGTCGGTTGTTTCATACATTCTTTTGCAATATTCCTTCCATCTTTCCAGAATTTCCTCTGTCTCTGTCAGGGTATTCCCCATCTCATCACAAATTACATTTAGCTTAGGTGTGACATTTCTCGTCAATGTCTTCATTTCTTTAAACATTTCACTATCTCTTCCACACCTCTGATGTTCTTCTATTCTTTCACAACAATCTTGTATGTATTGTTTTTTGTCTTTTCTTATGTTTCTTCGTACTTCTTTTGTTAAAGTTTTATATTTATCTTTGTTGTTGTTTGTCACTCTCCATTGCGTCTTCATTTCTCTACATTGTTTTATCAGTTCTAGTGTACCTGCTGTGATCCATCTATTCTTTTGTGTTTTCTTTACTGGAACCATGTCTTTAGCTGTTGTTACTAAGATATCTTTGGTCTGCGTAGCCAATTCATCTGGTGTCATCTCTTCCTGTACAGCCATCAGGATTTCGAAACGGTTCTTCACTTCTATACCGTATTGTTCTGGTATATTTGTAAGGTCAAAGCGGAGTGGTCTTGATCCCATAACTATCTTTTTTAGTTTTATCTTCATGTCTGCTATTAATAACTCATGGTCCGTGTCACAATAAGCACCTGGTAAAGTTTTTGTTGATGTTATGCTTGACCTCCACCTTCTCTGAACTAAAATGTAATCTATTTGATTCCTGGTTTTCCCATCAGGTGATGTCCATGTGTAAAGTCTTCTTGGATGTTGTTTAAAAAGTGTGTTAGCGATCATTAGCTCATTTTCCATACAAAACGCCATTAGATTGTCACCTGCCTCATTTCTGTGTCCTATGCTAAATTTCCCTACAACTTGTCCTTCATCTTCTGCTCTTTCTGTACCAATTTTTGCATTAAAATCACCCATTATAAATACAATATCATTTTTCCGTACCTGGTCCATTGTCGTCTGCAGTGTGTTATAAAAATGTTCTACTTCATCTTCTTCTGCTGCTGATGTAGGTGCATATACCTGGATGACTGTTACATTTCTAGGAATGCCCTTAAGTCTGATTGTTAGGATTCTATCACTTACTGGATTGTAGCCTAGTAATGCTTTTGATGTTGATTTGTCCAAATAAAAAGCCACTCCATTCTTTCCTCCTACTTCTCCGCCAGAATATATAAATATATTATCATTCTCGCTCTTAAAGTGTCCTGATCTTCATCGATGTTCGCAGATTCCCAAAATATGTATCCGCGTTCTTTTCATCTCGTCACTTATTACTTGATATTTTCCCTCATACATACTTCTTACATTCCATGTTCCTACTCTTATTTTTCTTTTTAGTTTGATACAGGGGTTTTCCTTGGTAACACCGTCAGGATTTTGTCCGTCATCACAATTACTAGTACCGACCTCTGCCTCACACTCTTCCCCAGTGTTAAAATTAGATCTATCTGGCCTGGGGGACTCACCACCAGATCTTTTTCCTATTTGACTTTCCATGATTGCTGCTTGGGTTTCTTGGTATGTTTCCAGAAGGTAGTTTACCATTGCTTTCCTTCCGGGCAGTGACTGTACTAGTCAGTGATCGTAGCCATTGTCCCTACATTGAGATCATCTGCCTACCATCATAGAATAGGTGACCATAACCAA